>JBBBZN010000058.1:0-134734 GCA_037974915.1 Ceratobasidium theobromae
CGTCTCTGCGACTGGTTTTGGCCCGCCCTCCCGGCTCGCTCGCTTGGCGGGCGGCCCCAGTTGCACACGCGGCGCGGTCGCTGCCGCTTCCAGCCCCAAGTCGGCTGGTACCAGTCGTTACAGAGCGCGAGGCCCGCCCAAAGGCCAAGTAGAGGATGACATTTGTGAACGAGCTTCTCCTTGAAACGTTATCGCAAAACAAAGCTGCCTGAGATGCCAAGTTCAGCCAAGCATGGCTGACAAAGAGCACGCTCGTTTGGATTCATTGATCAGCTTGATAGACGTTGTAGTTGTGAGTTAGAGGCTGAACATACGCGCATCGACGCGCAAGTGTCGAACACACGAGAAATTTCTAGTAGGAATGCGTATTCTATGCATGTAAAGCAAAATGCTATAGTCTGGAACATTCCGTCATAATAGAACAGTCTGGACTATGCTGATAATGTAGAATACGAGCCGGGGAACGTATTTAACGGGATTTACTGGTGACCTCCCAGTATGGCATTGTGGACTGCGACCGTGGAGGACAAGGCGCTTGACATGTGTTGATTGTCCTGAGTGTAGGCTTTGCCGTTGGATAAACAAAGCACATTGCGACGGGTTTGTCCTCTACAACGTGGATACGATAGCCCGTATTTGACCAAAACTATTTGCAGGTGAATGTTTACAAGGGCCGGCGCTTACCTATGTTTAGCGCCCACCCAAGGTGACAGCTTTTCCGCGTACTAGACGCACGAATAAAATGCTATGTTTGCGGCATTAAATGATCCATGGGCGTCTGTATGGCTGGTTGTGCCTGCCTTCTGAGCGAGGTGGAGCACCCTGCGCTACGCGCTACGCGGTCGCGCTGTACCAGTCGTTATGGAGCGAGGCAAAGGCCAAGTGAATGGTTTAGATATTTGGGGTCGACATGTTGGGGCACATAATGGTCTACGGTCGAATTCCAACCGCACTTGCGCTCCATGAAGCTGGTTTACAATCACTCGTTCGTATTGCCAAGGTGCTCAGAGATGCCAACCCGGAAAATGACGCGACGGGCATGGATTGAGAATGGGATGCCAACGCAGAATTTGGATTTCATGTTGAACGTGTGATTATGCGATGTTCAAACAATGGGAATGCTCGCGTCACCGACTTTGGACTGTATTGACAAATGAGACACGACTATGAGCTCTCGATCTGGTCGAGGGCGGCCTGGATGGCCTGGACGGCCTGGACGGCCTCTGGGGGGAGGTCGTCGTCGGAGTCGTCGGGGTCGACGTAGGAGGCGGTCTTGCGGCGGCGGGTGCTGCGCCGGGGCTCGGCGGAGGAGCGGCGCTTGCGACTAGGGGGTGTTCAAGTAAGCAGCAAAGGGAGGATAGTAGTGCTCACGGTTGCGTCTGGCGCACGAGATGTGTGCGGTCGTTGCGCTCGTGGCGCATGAGGGCGTCCTTGCGGTCAAAGGCGGCCTCGCAGCCCTCCCTTGCGCACTTGAATGGCTTGGAGAGGCCCTTTGCGTGTGTGCGGCGGTGGCGCTCGCAGTCGCTCTTGCGGTCAAAGGCCGCAGAACAGCCACTTGTGCCACATGCAAAGGGGCGCAGGTCGGCCTTGGGATAGTGGCACGCTGGGGGTGGCGGTGGCGGGGACGCGATTGGCGGCGTATAGACCCCCCCGTAGCCACCTGGGTTCTGGTAGTGCGGCGAGGCAGCAGCAGCCGGGTTCAGTGGCGGGGGCGAGCGCCGGCGTCGCACATACGGCACCATCGGCGCAGGAAACGGGCCCCATCCCGGCAGCTAAGACATTAGCATAATATTGTATATATTGCTGGCTCACCGGCGGCAGCGCAGGCAGAATCGAGTACTGGTTCTTGTCGTCGAGAAAGGCGCTCATGGTGGATGACTCAGCACCCGACGCTCATATAAGCCCCGTCACGCCCCCGACCACCCATGGACCGCCCCCTCCACCGCGGCAGCGGATGCCACGAGTGTCGCAGAAGGAAGCTGGTATGATATCACTATTATTTCCATCTCACTTATAATATTCTAGAAATGCACCGGCACGAAACCCGCCTGCGATCGCTGTGTGCGCTCGAGCACCCCCTGCGTCTATGACCCCGTCGAAAAGAGCAAGGTCGCCCTGCTGCGCGACGAGGTCCTCTTGCTGCGCCAAAAGGTCAAGGCCCTCGAGGCCGTCATGCGCCCCTCGCTTGCCCCCCCCGACCAGCACGCCCTGTAAGCACACAGTCCCACTTGCGAGCTCCACCAACCCCGACAGACTCGACTGCTTTCTAGACGTTCGCCACATTGCATACGACACGGCCCCACTGCCCCAGTCGAGTGCGTCGTTGTCGTCTGGCTGTTATATGTCTGACATTCAGCAGCCGCCGCCAGGACCGCTGCATTCCTGCTCGCAGCCCACTTTTCCCCTGTTCATCTGCCCCTCGCCCCCGCCCTGCTCGATGCCACCCGCTGCGCCATTGACGACGCCATCAAGGCCGCAGACCCCCACCTCCCCGACCCCCGCCTCGTCGACGCAATCCACGCCTCGAGCCTCCTCGCCACGTGGCTCTTGGTCCACGCCCGCGTCGTCGAGTCCCAGCAGACCCTCTTTGGCGCGGCCAAGCTCGGTGAGTTGTCTGTTTGCCCCATGGCCTCTAATGTCCCCAGCCATTCGCTTTGGCCTCCACAAGCGCCCACATGCCCCCGACGTCTTTTGGCAGCTCCTCGAGCTCGGTAAGTCGCCCCCCCATTGGCCCAACTGACCCCCCCAGACTACACAGCCGCCATTCTCATGGGCGTCAATGTCTCGCTGCCCTGGGAAGACTGCCCCCCCGAAGCACGCGTCGAGGCGCCCTGGCCACACGATCCGGTGCGCCCACTCCAGCCCCACGCCCGCCCTAACCCCTTGCAGTCTTTGATCCCAGACCTCTTTAAACACAAGCCGCCCCCGGCGAGTCCCCCGGCCCTCGTTCCCAAGGCGCTGGTTCTACTTGAGCGTGCGGTCCGACTGGGCGCCCACCGCGAGCGCACCCAGTCGCCCCGCGCCTCGCCCCCCCTCTCGGCCGTCAAGGAAACAGACTCGGCCATTTCAAACGTCCTCGAGCTGCTGCCGGTCTCGAGACCCACCTCGCAGCTCCGACTGGACTGTCTGCACCCGCACACTTTGTTGCTCTGTGCCCGCGTCCGCCTGCACGAGCGCCTCGCCGCCCGCGACCACGTCTCGCAGGTCGTCTGGGTCCAGTCGGCAGTCGCCATTGTCCGCCTGCTCGACACGCTCTCGCAAGACGAGCTCGTACATGCGGCCAATCTGATGCTCGCATACGCATGGACCGCATCGTACATGGTCCTGCTGCACGAACGCTACTATGTCCCCTACCACCCCGATTCGGACCACGCCGCGAGGATCAAGGCTGACTTGGACAGGCTGGAAACGTTGTTGGACGCGGTCGGCGCCAAGATGCCGGTTATATGTGGGCGCGATTGCAACTTTTTTGGGTTGGGCTGACTGGGTTTTAGCTAGCATGTTTAGAACCTCGGTCGACCAGTTTAATGCACTCAGGACGCCGACGGACACGACGGACACGCCCGATCCCGACAGCAATGACGACCCCAATAGCGACGACGACTCGTGATGGCCGCTGGTGTCAATCTCTGTGCCGTCTGTCGGCAAACCTTGGGTTTGTGCGGTCATGGGGACGCAGAGGTTCTCTCCTGTGGATGGAATGGTGTATGCGTCGGGGGTGGTGTGTGGCCGAGCCGAGTAGCCGGCTGCGGCTTCGGGCATCCGTTGTGGGCGAGCTCATGACGTGCACTGCCATGGCGTGGCCGATTTGATCGAATGGGGCGGAGGGTGGTTTCCGCATGGTTTGTGGGTCCTGATTACTTGGATGGATGGATGGATGGATGTATGGACTGGCCAGCATTAACAATTTAATGTCGAGGTGAATGGATGGTTGAGTGTATGCGCACGCGATGATGCTCTTGTTGCCACGTGCACATGTTGAAATGGAATTGTGGGAATTGTGGGCACAAACAAGGCGCGGTTAATGTGTGATGTCCACGTATGCTTGTAATTCAAACACATTTGCCTTGGCGCTTGACACTCGGCCGATTTGATCGAATGGGGTGCGGAGGGTGGGTTTTCCGCGGCGCTTGTTGTTGGCATTGAGCACATGTAGTATCGGGTAAATTGGGTGGATGCATGTATGCGCGCGATGGATTGATTGCATGGTTGAAATGTGAAGTGAATGTGTTTTTGCCACTTGGGCAATCGTCTGCACAAACAAGTCGCGGTTAATCTGCCTTGGCGCTTGTTTTTATTTGCTGCTATCTACACTCGGCGTGCGCGGCGGTTGCTCAACTATGTTAGTGTTCTTGGCAATCGCTCGGAACACTCGTTTCGTCGTCGGAGACTTTGCTCAGCCTGGCGTACGCGCCTCTTGTCAATGGAATGGGTAGGGATGGGTTTAAATTGGATAGCTATAGGCGGGTGGGTATTCTTGTGAAGGTTTTATAGGAGTCAAGACAAGGGGAGGAGAGTATATTTGAGGTTGACTGGTAGAAGATCTAGAGGCCCGTGTGGGATTGTTGGTTATCGAGGTCGAGGTGGGGGTAGATCATGTGGACATTTCAATTTCAAGCTAGAAACTCATCCTAGGGATCTCTTGATGTGTACAAATGTCTAATTATATATCCGCAGTATTGATATGATGACGTCGTATTCGACTTGTGTGTGTGATGGCGTATCCATTGTAAGAGGGTAGGCCGCTATGGAGAATATATATATATAGTGTGTGTATCGCTTGTACCTTTTTAAGCCAAGCTGTTCGGTTGTCGTATAGCCCCTTGGCGCTAAATGAGATTTCTCAACTTGCTAAATTCGAGAATGTCGAGGCGTGTCGGTTTATGCAGAGTTCTGCGGGGAGTCGGAAGGCTAGAACTGACGGAGATCTTATCAACCAGGTTCGGGCTGGCCACAACCCCTCAGACTTGGTGTGGCAGTTGAGTTATCGGAGCTTCGGTCATAACTGGCGGGAGGGATTTTTTGGTCGGAGTGTGAATGTTTGGCACGCAGCCTGCGGAGGAGCCAAAGATGATAATTTACTTGGCCACAGGGAAAGGGCCGGCGCTTACCTATGTTTAGCGCCCGAGCTACTCGCGTTCGCTCTTTGCGCTCCCCCACCTGCGCCAGCTCCCGACTTACCGAGAACGCGTGTAACCGATGCCCCCTTGGGTTTTCCCTAACCCTCGACCCTCAATAATGAAAGTTATATATATATATATTTACGCCCAGCTACTTGCTTGGGCCACACTATTTGCGTTCAACATGGGGTACCAGCCGCAACTAGCCTAATACCCCCCATCGTGGTCTACGCGTCTTATCTACATCGCGGTCTACGCGTCCCATCTCCATCGTATGCTATGTAGGCTACCTAGGCACTCTACGCCCCATTTCACGCACTTTCGTGCCCTATCATTCGCCGCGATTAAGCGCGATGACTTTGCACCGAGACTATGCTGCACTGTCGCTTACCACGCGACTGACGCCTACTAGCGTGACTAGTTTATTATAGCCTATGCACCTCTATCTACCGTATCCCGCGCACTCGGTTTCAGCAGCCCATGCGCCCTGGCAAGCTACTCGCGTGGAGTTTTTATAGGGTGGGGATCCGTAGTTACCAGATCACGTATGTCTCTACGAGCTCTGCAATTATATTCTACTTTGTCTATTCCAGTCTCTATCCTTGAGTCTATTATATGGTTCATGGCATGACTATGGCGCACACTACGACAGCGGCGCACCGCCAGGGCCTGGTCGTCACGGATGCCAGGTCTGGCCCCGTTCAGGGGGGTTCTGCGCCAGCTGCGCTGTCCCAGTCGCCCATTCCCAGCCGGGTCCGCCGCCCGCTCGCTTCGTCGTCACTCGGCATCGTGCCTCAGCCTCACTCCTCCTCTGGCCCTCCTGCGTCGGGCTCAGGGGGTGAGCTCGCTTGGCGGGCGGCCCCAGCTGCACCCCGGCCCTACGCGCGGTCGCTGCCGCTCCCAGCCCTGAGTCGGCTGGTACCAGTCGTTACAGAGCGCGAGGCCCGCCCAAAAGGCCAAGTATCCGAGTCAGCTTTTAGCGACTCGCGACTCGTTGGAGATGCGTGGGTAGTATTGGAATGTCTGGCCCGTGTATAAACTTCCTACAGAGTGACAGGGTATCCTTTGCTTGAACTTTGGTGAGCGAGATGCGAGTCATGGACCACCTGGTGGGGCGGGAAGTGTTTGGTTCCATCACGTGCTGACTTCCAAACGGACTCAATATTCTCATTTTTTACCGACTACTAGTCACTTTATACTAATTTACCAATCCTGGCAACTTTTTCTCTCTCAGCTCGGATGCAACTATTCAATTCCGACTTTTCTCCAAATATTTACCATATCTGGTATCTTGTTGGACTTGTTGTCCGATACTCGAGTCCGCCGCCGAGATATATCTACCCAGCTATACGATGCCATGAATCCTCACCCCGCTTCTCGTTCTCTCAGTCTCTTGGACGCTCATACACTCTCAAACGCCCACTCTCACAACCACTCCCAATATGATCAGCTCCTGCGCAGAGTTCTTCGCCTATGTCCAGACCGTCATCCCACATTCGGCTGACGAGTCTCAGGTCAAAATCGCGTCTATGCTCATGCACTATATCACTCTTGCCGTAGGTCTCCTATCTCAGATTTGTTTTGAACTAGTCGCTGATATTTTCCCGTTAGCGCGCCACCAAGAACCAGCTCAATCTCGAAAAGGTCCTCAGCGCTTCGGGCAAACCATTCACCAAGAAGATCATGCGCAACCAGGGCCTCGTTCGCAAATTTGCTCTTGCCCTTGGATTGAAGATGCGCGTACCTTGGAAGCCCACCGAAATTCCAGGATGGCTCGAAGAAATGTCCGAAGACTGTAAAGTCGATGTTGAGGCATCTCTCGCTCGCCACAAGGTAACAAACTCTCAATATATTTTGAACATTGCTAACATTTTATTGTGATGAACAGACTATTGAGAAAGCATGCGACGAGTTGTACGTGCTCACCGCGTTTGTCCGTATGGCTCCCCAGGCCATGATCAGCACCCACGAAGCGACCCTCTATGCTCTGGACCGTGAATATAGCAGCCACTGCCATCCGGATTACAAGCCTGCAGGATTCCTTGGACTCGGGACTAGGGCCAACGCGCTGCAAGGCCTCAAGGCGTCGCAGATTCCTCGGGCACTGATTTCTTACCCGACCACTGCCAAGTCCCAGTCCACTCCTATCTCCAACAGCCGACTGGCACCAATGTCTGTTGGTCTGAATATCTCCAAGTCGTCGGTATCGTCTCGGGCCGCAGCTTCTGGGATCAAGTCCCAGAAGAATACGATGATAACATCGAATGTCTCGCACAACCCCCCACGATATGCTCATCTCATGGCCCTCTCGACGCACCAAGGGCACACTCGATCTACTCCTGCTGTGTATCGTTAAGCAGTTGGGGGCGATCCTTTGGGTGTCAGATCATCTCTTTGGGTTACCTACCTATCGCTGCCACCGTCCAACCCTGCGGCGCATATATACCATTTGTTTGATTTGCCCACATCCCTCACCCCTTTCCGCTCCTTTTCTACCAAGCCAACGTAGTTCCTCGGAATTTCTTGAGCTCCTTACCCCAAGCCGAGCGGACCCTTTGTGTTGGGAATTTGTACCTGCCTCGCTTTCGATTGCGAGCCCTCCACGCAGGACTCGATGTGATATGATCCTTAAGATCTCACCGGCAGCACGCTCCCACTTGGCATTTTGTGATGACTCAGCCATGGGTTATTTTTTCAAACGACCTCGAGCCACATTATAAACTTGGGGTGTTGAAACTGTTGTACTACTACTAGCTGTAGCTACCATTTTGACTGAAATTAGATTGGCATTTGACTGAAAACGTGCGTGACACGACTGGTTGCTACTATATAAACGAGATGGCTATCGTATGTATTCTGGTAATTTTTGCTATATTGAATCTGCCATTTGTACAGCCTATTGGTTCTTTTCTCGTGTCTTTATGCGCTCCTGATTATTATCGTCTTTGAATAAGATGGTCCATGATGGCGGATTGGCCTTGAAGAATGATTTGGGAGGCATTGAACGATCATAGAGACAATAACCTAAATTTACTCGCTAGGTGACCATTCTTCCATAATCTATCACAACTCTGAAAAAAGGCGGCCTATGAATGTGAGAGCGCCTCATAAAGACAATAATAATAAGGTCTAGTATATGGACATTCTTTCTACGCATGTTTTGGGGACAGGAAGCCAAGTCAGAATACGTCAAATTCTTCCAGTGGGTATTTCGAATTAAATCTAAATCTGTGTCTGCTCTGCCGACCAAGCGAGTCTCAGCATTCGCCCACCAAATGATGCTTATTATTTAGTGGGCCCAGAGCTTGGGGTGCGACTTCACCTTGTCATTTGGAATTTCTCCGGGTGTCACGATGCAAGTCGAGGCAACCACGCAAGCAGCCACACAATTGCAAGCGGTTCCACCCTCGGTCAGTCTCCACCGATCAGCGAGTCCAGGAACCAAATACTGAACTATGTTAAACTAAAAGATCTCAAGTGTTCTTACAACCTAATCAATACGAGTCGGGTGCGCCGATGGAGACCCGGCTAGTGCCGATCCAGATAGTGACATACCGTAAAAGGCGGTTGGCCCTGCTGGGCGCCGCACCGCGTCTGTCGATAAGGACTGGCAGTTTGGGTGACCCAGGAGGCCGCCTTGAATGTGAGTGGCCAGCCCTTGAGGGCCGCAGGCCAGACGCTCGGGTCAGGGTGGACACTCTGGGTCGCTGGTGGCCGCAGGGCGGCAGGGTAATCCAGTGGTGGCGGTTTTCTAGTCCGAGCGTTGGAAACGCAATGGCCAGCATCAACAGTGCAGGTATGTTCGATGGCTTGATTAAGGAAGACGCGACATGCGAATTGGGCGCAGCGCGGCCGGCGCGTCTGGATCGGCGTATATGGGATGATAAGAATTGGGATGACGGCCTCGAGAGCAGAGGGTTGACATGAAGCGTCGAAGGGCGCACGTGGAGTTGAGCTAGTTGGTGTTTACGACGAACAATGTGTGTCCTAGCGGCGTGATCGTGCGGCAGGCGGGCCTAAGGGCAATATGAGAGCCGTGTGTGCAGCAGTAGATGCGGAATAAGCTCGCAAAGTTATAGCGATTTGCAAAAATATTCGCCAAGCGCCGAACCTTCTGAAACGTTCACAAGAGAAAAAACGGTCACGGCTTAGCTGTTTTGATATTACGGTATGACATCATCATGCTGGAAAGCCTCCCACTTTTACGATGACCAAATCTATAGCTGGAGCCTCAACACCTTTCCGAATTCCTCGGGATTTCGACTTGTTGGAACGCCTGAAGAGTCACGTATTTTCGTATCGGCCCCCCTGCGCTGTCTCCCTGCTCCCATGCCTTTAGTTAGATTTTTCTGAGCGGTTTCACATTTGTATTGCAACTCGATAAATACGTATTGAAAAAATGAGTCACGTGCCGTATGACCTTTATTTGGCTCATTGCGGCCCAGAGCCCAATGACGAATCACAAGTAAACAACCATCATAGCTCCCCCTAATGGCTCTAAATACAAGCTCTTTTCGCCAAAAACGACCGTGAGTAATAGTTTAGTTCATGAGATCTGTTCGATTCGCTTAGATTCAATACCGATTGGCGGTCCATGTGGTATTGACAGAACGTGTTGTTATAAATAGACATACCACCGATTCGGACCTTCTGAGACGCGCGCGCTGTCTGCCGGCCGACACGACCTCGTGCTCAAGTCAACCCACCCCCTATATTTTTATAATTCCGCATTCCGCAATATTCACCGCCTGAGCTAGTTGAATGCGTTGGTAAGGAGGTTCTCAGATGCAATTGTGCACATCCTGCTAACGTTTATAGAAAACATCGGAGGAGAAGCCTCCGGTTGCCTATGTGGGCTGCCGTGCTGTTGTGTCCTAGGATCCTAGTAGGCTATTTTTATAGATACCTTGGTGGAGATATGAAGGTAGAAGCGTCAAGGCCATGCGCTTGTAGTTAGAGGCTCGATGCTCTCCATATGCCACAGTAGTAAGCGTTTGGTTTGTCCTCACTCTATATAAAGGCACCAATACACAGGTGGTCGAATAACAACATAGTTTTCACTTTGCACTCGATCTCATTCCATCATGCTTGCCAAAGTCGCTCTCGTCGCCGCAGCCATTGCCGCTACTACCGTCTCCGCCAACCCAGTTCCCGAGACCCCAAAGATTATTACTATCCCTCTGAGTAAGCGTGGCACTCCACTGAGCAAGGACGGAAAGGTCGTTGCCTCTGCATTGGCCCGTCAGGTTGCCAAAGTTCAGGCGTATGTGTAAAGTTTTTTTGTTGATATAAACTAACGTATCTATTAGTAAATACGCTCATGGCAACGCTGCATACAAGAAGAATACGGGCCTCGAACTGTTTAAAGGAATTAGCTCTAATGTCAAGCGACAGGCTGAGCCACTTACCGACGAGGAAAATGACACCCGTAAGCGTTCTGGAGACCGTTTCATACCTTGTTTCTTACCAATAGCATGCAGTGTGGGCTGGGTCCATCTCGATCGGTACTCCGGGCCAATCATTCTTGATTGATTTCGACACGTGAGTCACCGTCGAAGCGCATATATATCATCTGACTCTCGAGGATTAGCGGTTCGGCCGATTTGTGGGTGCCTTCGTCAAGCTGCACTTCGTCCGGGTGTTCTCCCCACAAAAAATATAGCTCGTCATCGTCGTCAACATCGACCAAACAAAGCGGTACCTTTTCTATCTCGTACGGGGATGGTAGCACTGCATCGGGGCCGATCTACAGTGATACTGTAACTATTGCTGGACTTAGTGCTACTTCGTAAGTTTCTAGTGTTGTTCGGGGAAACTCGCTAAATATTGTTGCAGTCAATACTTTTCTCCTGTTACATCTGAATCTTCGAGCTTTTCTTCTGATCCCTCGGACGGCATTCTAGGCCTCGCCTTCTCTTCGATTTCATCAATCGGCAAGCCCACATTCATCGAAAATCTCTACAGTCAGGGCAAAATCTCTTCGCCGACTTTTGCTTTTCGCCTTGCCTCAACTGGGTCGGAGCTCTATCTCGGTGGCGTCGACTCGGCTAAGTATAGTGGGACGATCACTTACGCTCCACTCACCTCCAAAACCTACTGGCTCACCACTGGCTCGTCTTCAGTTGGGAGCTCGGTTGCTTACTCTGGAGCAATGATCATCGACTCAGGAACGACTTTGATCGTCGGACCCACTTCGTCTGTTAAATCCTGGTGGAGCAAGGTTCCCAACTCGGCTGCCTGTAGCACGTCCGTCTGCGGAGCTACTGGGTATTACACGTACTTGTGTGCCAGCCCGCCAACTGTTAGCTTTACCTTCAATGGTCGCTCGTTTGCTATTCCTTCGAGCGACTTTAACCGTGAGTTGTGTTTTACTAGTTTCACCTGTTTCATTAAGCGAGTTTAAATTTATAGTGGGTACCACCGATAATTCTGGGACTCGTTGTGTGGGCGCCATTGTTGGGACGAGTGGGGTTCCTGACAATGCTTGGATTGTGGGCGACACGCTCATGAAGCAGACCTACACCGTATTTGACGAGACCAACAGCCGTGTGGGCTTTGCCACTCCCAAGTGATCACGGGTTTCAATAGGGTGAGACTGATACGAAATCTCTGAAATGTATATAGGCTCTCTCTATAAGAGTGTTCTTTCACACATTAATGCATATGATGTTTGGCTCGCGACTTGTGGAAGAGCCAAAGACTTGACGAGTCCTAAGAAGGAGCTCTGGCACTTACGGCGGCGTTCAGGGCTCAACTACCACCATACCTCCTCTCCCCGCACCAGCTCCCGACATATTGAGAACATGTTAACTAATGTCCTTTCAGGATATGCCGCGCTATACCGTTTAGGTAACTTTAACTAACATACTCTACGCGTTTTTAAATTAGTTATATATCTGACTTGAATGCTGATGGGGAATATCCTGTGCAGTATTTAGTTTTCGATAAAGCTGATTTGATGTCGGGTTAAAACTAGGTTGTTCTCGCTAATATTTCTCATTTAGTGGTTGTACAACGCGGCTCGAAATCCGTGTCACGTGAGCTACTCTCGTCGAGCTCGCTCACCTTTTATTTCTCATCCTCCGCGGCCCTTTTCGAGTATCCCGCGCATCGAGGCCTCTTGTCTGTCGCCCAAGTTCCCGATCGGCCTACTTCGATACTGCGCTCGTGTGGCGCCGGCGCCGAGCAAAGGTGAGAACTGTATCAACATAATTGTATTTTCGAAACAAGTTCCCAAGCCACACAACGGACGTTAATATTGACTCGCAAATTCTACATATGACTCACTCCCAGCGATGCCCTTACTCTCCTGCCAGTATAAGTTATACACCTCCGGGCTTTAGGCGATAAGTAACATAGATATATGCGTTTAGACTTTGTAGTAATTATGCAAATACTGTTTCAATAAACCCAAATTGGTAGTATTAAATACATTTATTGTAATTTTTACTAGTTGGTGAAGAAGAAACAGAAAGCACGGTGTATACGCACAGAATAAAAATATGTGAGCTGGTCCTTATATAGGTTAAGTATTATTTGCGCGCATTGACACATGCCTCTTTAAGAAGGTGTGCTTGATACTCTGCTAAATCAATGGCATCCAGGCTAAGAACTTTCCAACGACTCAAGCGTTCAAGGAGACCCAAAAAGAACTTAAGCCTATTCTGGCCCACCACCTCACTTAAATTTGCAGATTGTTTTCCAACGATGCCAATACACAGAGTAAGCATAAGATCACCATGAGTGCCCCCTTGTGTGATGATTTCGACAAACCCGCTCTGACCAGCACCAAATTCCAAATTCGCGAGGTGGGGGTCTTTCGGGCTTAGAGCCACAGTCACCTCCAGGAGATGATCTTCTCTTAGGTTATTATAGGTTCCAAGGATATCGATTATTCTTGAATCGGAACCTTTTTCTTCCCAAATGGACATCTCCCACAAGATTCGATCGGTTACATGTGGGGAAATACGAAGTGTAATGCGCCGGATCTTCCAATCATCATAATTCTCGACAGGCACCTCGTTGATGACTGGAGTCAACATAGTATAAATATAAGGAAATTTAGAGGGAGTTTGGGTGAATGCAAGAGCTCGCAATTGACGTTTTCGGGGGACGGGGCTACCACGCCCACTGCGACTTGCTTAAATATCTAGTGCCCAGAGTCTAATTTGGGGCACTGGACTGGTCTCGATCTCGATCTCGGGAGAGTGCTTATTATGCCTTGGCCCTGTGGACGACCTAGATAATGTGGTCCCAAAACCAGTTTTTGTTATGGTCTATTGCTGAAGATTTGGCAGTGGTCCAACCAATGTAATCTACACCTGCTCATGGGAAGGATACAAACCACAAGGACCTAGAATGAATGGCCATGCTTCTTACTACTCGGTGTGCAAACTCTAGAAAGGGGGGTTGGGACACTGGTGCAAGTTTATTGCTCTTTGTAAAAAAGACCTTAAGCTTGTTCACGCTCACTATCACTTGCAGTCGCTCTTCGTTTTGCCTATCTACTACTCTGCTTTGTTCTCTTCGATTCTCTACTAGCCACCTAAACAGAAAACCTCACGTCTCGGCGCCCCGGTTCCTCCGTGGTAGCGCTTTGCGTTGCCGAGACCCCCACCCCACCAGTTTCTGGCCCACTCAGAACTTAATTTAAATTAGCCCTAAATATATATATATAGCTCTCCCTTCGGTTTGCACGAGCTCAGGGGTAGATCGTAAGCTTAAGGCCGGATAAGCAGCATTTATATAATTGCTGTATACGTATGAATACACGAGACTCAGCCAGCCAGCCTATGCACATGAGTATAGGCATTCCTCAAATGTTGATTTGACTTGGCTGCAACGGCGTGTTTCCATTCATAACCCAGCTGCAGGTCTGGCTCGTCTTAGAAGCTCGAGATCACGTGCACTGAGGCGGGCCGGGCCATCACAATAAACTTTGGCGTTGCCAATGATTACGTCGATATCGCCGATAGTATCACTCAACCTCATACTGGCTTTCATACGCTGCGGCATAGATTCGGAATAGCTATCTTAGAAAAAACTGTCACATATAACCTCGATTTCATGTATACAACTATGTAAGGTCACAACCTACCAAGTTAAATCAATTAATCAGTCTCCCACTTCTTAGTGGCACCGGACCGGCGAAGATCTAACAAATGGAGTTAACATCCCTAGCTATTCCCAGCTTCATCAACATAAATTTGGGGGCATGAATCTCCCCAGACCTCAGTGGGTACCGCTTCGCACATGTACCTCGTTTGTTCTTCCAATATGCTCGCTACATTACTTGTGATTGCACTAGGTGCTGGACATTCGCTTGGATCCCCAAGTTCAACAGTGCAATATTCGAATTCACAGAGATGTATTGTGCCTTCACATGGCAACGTGAATATTTCGGACACCCCCGCCATCCAAGCTGCGTTCAAAAAGTGCGGCAAAGGCGGTCGCATCATTTTTTCAGAAAACACAACTTATGCTCTGAACGAGCTGACAGTAAGCCCTGGCTATAATTTTGAGAGTACACTATTCTAACGAGGTTCAAGGTGATGACACCCTGCGAGAGTTGCACAGTTGAGTTGGAGGGGACTCTTCGTCTTTCAGATAATATTGTATATTGGTTGAAGAACACTACCAATGCTACAACTGTAACAGCCGAGACTTATCCTAATCTTGTCTACTAGTGAGTTATACGTTTGCTTGTGAAGAATCATCATCTAACTAATGTTTTGGTAGTCCATTCCAAGATACGGTCGCCTATTTGGTCTTGAAGGACTGGAAACAATCATCACTTGTTTCCAAGACGGGAAAGGGCCTTATTGATGGGTTTGGTCAAGCATGGTGGGATGCCGCGGTTAACGATCAAATTCTCCTTCCCGGATCCCTTCGTCGCCCAGTGCTTTTTGCCCTGGATGGTGCAGAAAAAGTAACGATTAACAACATCGGAATGAAGAACCCCGCGAGCTGGTTTAACTGGGTTATTGACAGCGAGTATGTAACCTACACAAACATTCGACTTTCTGCACTCTCAGCAAACGCGAATCCTCCACGTAACGCCGACGGATGGGAGTGAGTCTATTTTTCAGCTCGGCCTCGTTCCCCGCTTGATGATATTTACGTTCAGCACATATCGAACTTCGCACTTTACCCTTCGAGACGCACATGTCGTATCTGGGGACGACTGCTTTGCTTTCAAGGGGAATTCAACATATGTAACGGTGGAAAATGTATACTGCCAAAATTCTCACGGGGTGAGTGTTGGCAGCCTCGCACAGTACCCCGGGGTCCTAGATATTATTGAACACGTCAAAGTTGTGAGTGATGTTTTGAGGATATCTATTCGTAAACCAAGTCTGATTGCGCTTCTCGATGCAGAAAAATATAACTTTTGTCGGGAATGGAGACGGTTCTTCAAATGGTGCTCGCATCAAGGTCTGGGCAGGACCAGTAGGCACTGCTATTGTTAACGACATACACTATGAGAATCTCTCAGTAAGTTCCTACATGAGTATTGCATGGTGTTAGCATTCATGTCGAAATCGCAGGTTGAGAATGTGACAAACCCCATAGTCGTCGATTCGTGCTACTTTAGCTCTGCTTACTGCGCCACTGTAAGTCCTTTTAGTTAACTTATTTTAGCTTATTCTGAGAGCCTTCCTAGGGCAAACCTGTTGCTAATATCACCAACGTTACGGTCACCAACGTTACTGGACACTCAACTGGCAAGGTTGTATCGTCTATCATATGTCCTGAAGGGTCAACCTGTGATATTAAGCTCAAGAATATCAACATCGTTCCC
Organism: Ceratobasidium theobromae; assembly: GCA_037974915.1. Lineage (NCBI taxonomy): Eukaryota > Fungi > Basidiomycota > Agaricomycetes > Cantharellales > Ceratobasidiaceae > Ceratobasidium > Ceratobasidium theobromae. Next base: position 15,922 of record JBBBZN010000058.1, read on the forward strand.
AAAACCGGAGATGCCCCAGTCTATAGGTGTTTTGGTGTCACAAGTGAAAATATAGGTGTAAACTGCACCTATCCGACTATTGTCAACGGTACTTTTAAGTGGCCAGCTTGAAGGGGTGGGCGAATGGTGGTTTAGCTATAGGCTTGATTCGACATTTGGATCTTTGATCACTGCAGGGATTGCCTTTGAAAATCTGATATGTATTGCTCATCTACCATTACCAATGGCCATAGTCATGTGAAGCCTTTATGAATCTAACACTCCTGGGTCTTTGTATGCAGCGTCCTAACGTTGACTAACTTGTTTGTCACGTGCAGCATAACTTGACCGCTTGAACCGTTGGATCGACAATTAAGGAATCAATTTACAGACCGGTAAATATGATCCTTTACAAAGCTAACAGGTAGGGGGCAACGAACCGCATCATAATCGATATTCCAAACTGTTACAGCGCCCGCTCAATTTTTTTGGCCATTTTCGCAGCAAACCCAAATCCTCACAGGCATATCCGCCCGTGAGGCTTTTCTTGATGTATATCCTCGTTAATGTTGGTCAAACCCTCGTTTTTCTCGTCGTCTACAATCAACACGAACTTGAATTAAATCTTCGACTTACTGACGACTGTCGATTCAAGTCGCGCAGGCAGATCCACAAGATTTGAGCTCGAGCCATGGGAATATATTCAATGAAGCTGTAACAGTGCACTGAAAGCTCCACCCCCCGCAGCCAGCTTACTTATTCTATATCAAATACCCCCCTCAATCGCTATTACATCACCCATCAATGACTTCCTAGGGTATAGCTACGGAGCTACCGTTCAAGGTTTTTGATCTCGGGACGTGCACGTGCACAGAGCAACCAGCGGTACTCTGGTTACTCCCTAATGTGCCCTTCCGCCTATACAGGAATGAAGAGAACCCCCGGAAAGGTTCCTGGGTAGTGCTGGCTACCCAAACAGACCTATTTGAAGAGGTTCAAAAGTTCGTCTTTGCTGCCCCACACCTAAATCAGGACAAAAACTTGTCGAAATTGACACCGCAGGCGAATTCGTCCAAGACGAATTCCACCATATGCATCCGTACTACATATCCCATAGTTCCCCAGTAACAATGATCGATATCGATTTGGACTCTCTCATTGAACCATCGGAGCTATCCCTCCGTCAACTATACAAGAATGATTTCACGGAAGTCCTATCCGATCCGCGGCTGGCATTCCAGGCGCTGGACACATTGGACGGTGGTGGTTTAATTTGTTCCAATTCTGTTTGAGGTTCGGGGCCGGCTATGTCTTGCTTAAAGACAAGGTCATTTCTATGAACCATATGGAGCAGTTAATCACTTGAGCGCAATGTGCTGAGACGGAGGGTTCGTTTGGGCGGTTGTGGGGTCTGTGGAAGAACAACCCCCAATTTCAAGATTTTATTCCCTTGTTCTATTACTATGGACTGATATGTGATTATGTATAAAGCTTCTATAATCATACGCATACCCGGGGCTATAAAATCCTTCCATATATTCCAACGAGTTATGAGGACAAGCATGGAGTTCTCAAAATAAGATGAGATCCAGATTTTATCAATGATACAATAAATGAATCCGCAGACACATAAAGTATCAAAGTTCGTGATAGGAAAGATTACCAATTGTCGAGAGTTCCTCTAATGTAACCGGACAGGATACCTATATTATCCGAACCAAGCTCAATACAGCAACGTCAACCCAATAACTAACTGGAAGCGGCAATAGAATAATACTAACACGCATATATGGCTACATATTGCATGAAGCTGTCGACATCAATGGTCCTTTTTGCAAGTATGATAGAGGTCATGGACCTTTTAACACGCATACACCCACCCCTGGCCTGCTTACTAATACAGACACCAACTAGATTACTCCCATCAGCCATTGCCATCCAAGGTGCGCTTCAAGAGTCAACGGGTTTAGAGCAATCACAAGAGGCATTTCTTCACCAGGATATCGATTGTAGTAATGCGCTGCACACCCTCCTCATTTTTATCGTAACCAGCTATCCAATACAAATACAAACATCTCCCAACCGAGAATTAAATAGTGTATCTAAACAGTGGACTCGCATCGCCCAAGTCACGGTACTCTAGCCTCTTCTCTTCACAATCCACAATTCCCTCACGGGCGCACAACTCGTCCTTTTGCGCATTCAATCGGCGGTACACAAAGACTCCAATCAAGCTGGCGACCCAGCTCATACACAACACGCCAATCACGACGCCGTGTCCGAGGTGGTACCTTGGGCTGTCCTGAGCGCGGTAGACAAACGAACTGACGATACCGCCCAAGTTTCCGAAGCCAATTGTCATGGCTAGGACTACACCGCGCTTGAGTTCTCCGCCGGCATTGTTGCCTGCCCATGCGATGGCGACTGCGACAGTTGGGAAGACACCGCATGCGGCGATTACTGTTCCCGCGTAGCCTGCACCTGGTTGGGTGTGTGGGTCCGTTGCATAGAGGACTGCGTAGCCGATAATTGCAACCGGGGCAAAGGCAAGGATATATGGTCCGCGCGTGTGGTGCTTGTCAGAATAAATGCCGACAGCGATAGTGACGACACAGGCTACAACGTAGGGTGGCACACTAATACTTTGGGTCAGATGGGAGCAGGCTTGTGCTGGCGTGGACATACCTAAGGAGTTGGGCTTGCGGGCCCGAGTATCCTAAACCGGTGATGATTGTTGGTAAGAACAACGAGAAGGCATAGACCGGAATGAGGATGCCGGTATAGATGATGACCTGCATCCACGACTTCCAGTCTCCTAGGGCTTGCCAGACAAACTTTTGGTCAAAATGAGTCGCGAGCGAGGACGCATCGCGTGTGATGCGAGCGCGAACGGCAAGCTTCTCCTCAGCTGTAAGGAACCGGGCGGTTTCAGGGTACTGGAGTTTTGATTAGGCGGGGCTGTGGGCTGAAGCGATTGGGGCTTACATCATGAAGATAGAAAAAGGCAATGCCAGCTATAACAACAGTGATCATTCCTTCGAGGGCAAACTATTAAGCATGATTAATATTCCTAGGGGATTTAATTCAAAAAGGAAATAACGCACGATCCATGCCCATCCATGTAACCCTCCGAGGCCCTCCATATGGTCAATGCTTAGATCAACCAATTGATCAGTCAAATATTCGGATACAACCCTCGGATCTTGGGCTTACCCAAACGCCAACAGCCCACCAAACGCACCCGCAATTGTGGCGGCGGAGAAAAACAGTGCAACGCGACGCGCAAGTTCGGAGCGTTTGTACCACATGGAAATGTAGAAATTGACACCTGGGAAGAGACCTGCCTCGGCTAATCCGAGGAAAAGACGTGAACTGTGTGATCACAGTCAGCACGTGGCGTGGCGTTGATGGTGAGAATGCCGAGCCGAGCCGAAAATAGCCTCTGGCAGGGATAAGAAAACTTACATTAAGAGACCCTTGAAATCTTTGACGAAGCACATAAAGGTCATAACCAGACCCCAAGCGACCATAATCGAAGGAATCCAAATGGATGGGCGGAGCAGCTTGAGGGCCATGTTGGATGGAATTTCGGCCGCCTGGGACAAGTTAGACACGAAGGAGTGACAGGGTGGCGCTCGGACGTACCGAGTAAGTTATGAAAAACACAGCTGCACAAATGTTGTACTCGAGGCCCTTGAGGCCGATGTCTGTAGCAAGACCAGCGACACGAGCATTACCGATGTTAGAGCGGTCGAGGAAAGACAGCAGATACAACAGCGAGACGAAGCTGTAAACGTGTCAGTAGTGGCCACAAGACGTTAATAGTCATACTCACGGAAGGAGATTCCAGTCCAATTTTCGCACGAGCCGCCTATCTGCCTTGTCATCGAGTGGAGGTGGGAGCTCCTCGCTGGACACGGCGATGTTCTCGACGAGTATGTCCTTTCCGCCTTTTTCGTAGTCGGACATTATGGGGGAAGTGGAAGTGGGAGAACCACAGAAGAGTCTCCTCGAGTGCTCGCTTAAGAATCCCTCGCCGGTGATTACCTAATGGAGCTACTGTACTCCAGCATTTGATTTTAGCCGCCGGCTAAGCGATCACTAGGCACGCCAAGCAGCCTCCATTCGAGATAGACGGGGGCCCACGGGGCCCGCAGCCCACCTGACCCCACTCACGCAGCGCGGTTATGGGGAACAAGTGATACGAACTGTTGCATTTACAGGTTCGAAGCATGTATGCATGATGGCCGCCGCTGGCACCTGGCTTGGCACTACCCGAACGGGCTCCAGTGGTGAAAGATAGCCCGGTGCTTTATATATCCGTCTGCACTCGAGGCACCCTCGATCAATAGCTCTAGTCGCAAACCGCTGTACGCGGGGCAAACCGGGTCGTAGGGCTCGGAATCAAGTCCGGTGGAGCTCTGCCAGGCACAGGAGAAATAGCTCTGGAGGTACGCATTTCGCCGGTGTACTTCAAACCGGTCATTGCCACCTTGCTTGCCATGACAATTTTGGCGCAAACGATTCTCCGAACCAAACGCTGAACCGCTCTTTACACTTAGTTCGGCACGAGTATCATTGGTTAAAATTACCCAATGCGCATGCTAATTCCAGCGCCTAAATGACGGAGTATATCTTTCTTATTCCTGTCTTCTCACTGATTCATGATCACATAGAGGCGGGTGTAACAAATGACATTCTACCAATTTAAGGACGAGAAGAGTCCTAGTTAAATTTACCATTGGGCCCGGTTGGACTTGGCTGACAAGTCGGTCGAATTCCCATAGGAGTGCACGCGTAAAGCAGATCTACTGGGGGCCATGTCCAGCAAGCTTAAGAGGCTGGTCTATTAACGGGTTCTATACTGAAAGTATTTAGAATTATAAAAGGGCTCCGGGGAAAGAAACTAGCTCTAGGGGCTGAGAGCACGTGACAATATTAAAAATATAAATTATATTGTATATAAACACGTGACGATCTTCGAAGCTTCGGCTTCAACGCTGTCAGTTCGATCATCTCGATAATGTTCGGAACTTTTGTCTTTCAAGGGTCTGGAGAACCTTGTACGACTGTAAGTTCCAGCACGCGTGGGTGTATGGCTGGCGTCTGTAGATGGAATGTCTGGCATCTTGTTATCTTTCATCGGATTGACACCATGGCCAGGGACGAGAAGCAAATCCCTAGGCCCCACATTTAACTCGTGGCGGTCAATCTCGCCTGGGGAATCTCTTCCAACTACCTGGATATGCTAGACTCTCGCAAGACAGCATTTACGACGCTGACACTGTCAACCCTAGTTTTATTGAGATATTATTGGCGGAAATCTCATCCCAAAGTAATTCATCCCCCATCCCCAACATGGTACCCTCTCGTTGGAAACTTGCTGTCGCTGCCACTCGGAGCAGAGCATGAGGCATACACGGAGCTCGGAAAGCAACTCAACAGTGAGGCTCTTGTCTTACTATTTGAATTAATTGACGGGTGCTAATGGTTGAACAGGCGACGTTGTTTTCCTCGAATTGTTGGGGAATGACATTGTTATATTGAATTCTGCGCAGGCGGCATCAGATTTACTTGAGAAGCGTTCAGCCCTGTATTCGGATCGCATGTGCCCACCAGTGCTCAAAGAAGAGACTTTGTAGGCGAAATGGGCATACCAATCTTGACTTCAACTAATTGGTATTCGCTCAGATTTGATTGGTCCAGGGCTACCACGATGTTGGGGTACAACGATACTTGGCGTCACCACCGACGGATGATGAATAACTGGTTAAACACGCGAGCAGTTTCCCAGTTCCACAAACTTCAAGAATACCAAGCGCACACGTTACTTCGCAGCTTGTTAAATGTATGTAATGAACCCCAGTTGTTCGAACGTGTCAAGGATGAAGTGTTTTTGTGAGTTTGTTTACGCAGTTTGTATTGCTAGCTAAACCAACTGATCGACTATGGATTAGTGCGGCCGCCGCGTCAATGTTTCGGTTATCATTTGGGTATCACCTGAAGAGTAAACAGGATTCATTCTTCCTGGACGCTAGAGATGCTTTTGTACATGGGTTCGAGTCGGTGATGCTTTCCAGTAGGCGTCTCTTTCCTGGTTTGTCCAGCTCCGTTGAGGCTCATCCCAACCGATAGATTTTTATGTTAATATTTTCCCCGCCTTGATTCATGTTCCGGAATGGGTTCCCGGTACGGGCTGGAAGCGCACCATCAGGCAGTGGAGAGAGCAGAAAGAGCGGGCCCTAAACTTGCCGTTCGAGTGGACCAAGGCTCAAGTCGTATGTTGGCGAGTTTGACTCAGGATTTCCTGTCACTGAGTGTTTTTCCTATTCAGGAAGCAGGCACTTCTGAGCATTGTATCATTGGTGCTCTGCTCCAAGACCACAATTTGACTGGAGGATTAAGTATTGAAGAAAGGGATTCTCGGTTAAAGGAGGTTGGCCTGATTCTGTACGGAGGTGAGCCCTGAAGAATATGTTATTTGTTGAGTGGGGCTAAATTACGTCTCTATACTAGCGGGTACAGATACGGTGAGCAATCGTGATAGGTCTACACATGGGTTAAGTTGTTATCTGTTACCAGTCTTCAACAGTGCTACTTAACTTCATAACCGCCATGGTCCTCCACCCCGAAATACAGGCGAAAGCACAGAAGGAGATTGATGAAGTATTAGGATCCTTTGCGTTACCTACCATGTTAGACAGGGAACGTTTGCCATATCTCAACAACGTCATCCTAGAAGTTATGCGATGGCGACCAATCCTTCCGATCGGTGCGCATCGAAGTGACCAATTAATTCGATAATTTGACCGCTCATTTGGGACAGGCCTTCCTCATCGATGTTTCCAGGACGATGTCTACAGGGGTTACGACATCAAGAAGGGCACGATTGTGTAGGTTATTTATGTTGGATCAATGATGCACGCTCACGGTCCATACGCGTTATGCTTAGCATAGGGAATATATGGTAAGTTTATTGGGCTTTAAGCTCACAGTGAAATGACCACACATGTAGGGCAATGAGTCGGGATGAATCGGTATACAGGGATCCCGATGTATTCAATCCGGACAGATTCCTCGATCCAAATCTCCCTCCCCTGCCAATTTTCGGATGGGGAAGACGGTAAGTTATACCCAAACACCATCTGAACCCGAAACGAGGCACTGACTTTTGCAATAGCAAATGTCCCGGGCTACACTTTGGAGATGCCACAGTGTTTATCGTGGCCGCATCACTCTTATCGACTTTCACATTTTCTAAAAAGAAAGATGCAAGTGGAAAGGATATAGAGCCCAAGTTGGAGAATTCGCCCAACTCTCTTGTTCTGTGAGTTTTCCCTTGAAAACGTATTCTAGCATGTCATAATAACATCTTTTGCAACCCTAGTGAATTCAGGCCATTTGAATTTGAGTTAAAGCCTCGGTCAGAGAAGCACCGCCAAATGATACTTGAAGCTGCATAGTTTCTACTTTAAGCGAAGAATTTGTAGAGCACTATTCAATGAATGAATAGCATATTTATATTAGCCGCGTGGCTGATCGAGACGAGCAAGGGAAGGTATATTGTGATAAGTGTGATGACGGCGCATACATATAGCCCTTCCAGTGAAACCGGGCTTATTGAACTTATTGACAATGACTGCAGGGACGGAATGTGCCCATGTGTGTTTCTATTGCTGAATCGATCCCTAAATAATCTCCTGAAAATTATGGCATTGTGTGTCGGCAGCAACTCATCTTCAGGTTACCTCGGACAATCAAATGTATGGATTTACTGTTGAATAGAAGACCAGAATACAAGATTTATGTCCGGGGACATTGGTGGAGACACATTAAACTATATACACATAGCTACTGGGTATTCCTTAGAAAGTGACTATTCCAGCTCCTGCGCTCTTCGCCACCGCCGCAGCAATAGTGCTTGCATCATCAAGGCTTAATGAAGTTGGCAATTAGTTTCAGATCACATCCCAACTTTGGCAAAAGTCTCACCTATAAGAGTATGGAGCAGACGTCAAAGTGCCGGTGACTAAATCGCTATTCAGAGTCGTGTTGATGAACAAGTTGTTGCGTTGTACAGCACTTAACAAGTCCGAGGTCAGAGTATGTCGGAGTCGAGATAGGGGAAGAGCTTACTATCCACCGTGGAGAGCTGTATCAAGAGGCGAAACTACGCTGTCCAGTACGTTGCCCTAGATAACGTCGTGAGCTAGCTATATGCAGTAACGCAGCAACGTACCTCAACGAGCACCTGAGCTCCCATACGCGAGTCAACGCCCGAGGTGAACACGTTCTTGTAGTAGTTATTGTAGATGTGGCTGTTCAAAAGCTTGTTGAGCTCGAGATATCAGAGTGATGTGTAGGTTACGTACCCTGTCCCAAAACGGAGCGAAGGCAAGCGAGAGTTGACGTTCAGGAAATAGTTATGGCTGGCGAAGGAGGTTCAGATATGAGAATTAACACTTATTAGATACCCTTACTGATAGGTGACGCTGTTTGATAAAATTTATCAGTAACGCGAATGCTCAAGTCGAAGGATGAATCTACTGACCGGAGGTGTCCGGTGTCCTCGGCGCTGTTCTTGTCAGAGTGACCAACGAGTGACACTTTGTAATGTTCGGTGAAAATATTCCATGAAGCGGTAACAAAGCTATAAATAGGTTCAGATCGTTGATATCAAGAAGCACAAATGCTTGGCTCACTCGCTTCCATGTGAGACATCAAATGCCCCATCGTAGTAGTCCTTGTCGTGGGTCATGTCCGAGGAGAACTAAAGCAATAATCAGCGGGTACGTGTTCCATACTGCGGTTGGACATACGGTATTGTGCTAATCGAGCCCACATTAGTATCGATAGGACGTTAAGATATCGTAACTACTCACGTCGATCCACACATTGGTTGCGTTCTGGAGCCCAATCAAGTCCGTCGGTGCGGGGGACTTGGAGAGACGCAAGTTGCGAATGATCACATTGCGTCCGTTCTGGTTGGGAAAATGAGTTATGGATGGTCAGACAAAAATGTGCCCAAGAGCGTACCTTGACGCGGAATCCACCACCTGTAATTCCGGAGTTTGAGCCGACTCCAAGAATGGTGGTACTAGCCGGGCAAATCAGTTAATCAAGGTTGGACGTAGAAATGACAATTAATCTTACCTGCTGCCAACGTCAACTACCTCGCCGTCTATCCAATATAAATGTCAATAACTGTCTTTGTGGTGCCATAATATGAACGTACCGCCAGTTATGATACCAGAAATCTTCACGATCTTTGCCAAGTCTCCCGCGACGGCGGTGCGGAGAGCTGGAAGCGTTGTAACCCTGGGACGAGTATATGCCTAATTAGGACTGACCTGAAGTTGCAACGACAAAGACGCTAAGGCTTACGTAGTTGTTGACCCTCCAGTCCCACCCGTAGTTCCACCATTTTGAGTCGCAAAGCCTGCGATTCCGTCGACTTCACAGAGGTCAAATTAGGAAGAACGCTAATGCCAAAATAAAATATTACCTGGAGCTGCGCGCTTAACGGATGCAGCATTCGCGAGTCCTGCAAGCAACAAAGTCGTAATTTGAATGGCGAGCATGTGGGAAACTTGTTTGGTAGCAGACTAGTGGCTTGGGAGAGTATGTGCAGAGAAGGATGGCTGGATAGCGAGTTTGAGTGTTGCTGGTCTGCAATATCTACTTTATACCGCGCGCGTAGGCATGTCATTTGCTGGCGCGAAAACGCGGCGGCCCGTTGAGCAACATCCAGGTGACGTGGTTAGCCGTGGATCTAAACCTCAATAAGCGTGTATGCCAAGTATCACCTATCATAAGGTCAGGGTACCAGTTGCATGCGAAGAATTTCCGAGGTAACCTCGTCCGCAAAAGGTAAATAGGTCATATGCGAAGATCTTCATAGTCGCGAAGCGGGGTGCTGAAAAACACCAGCCGTAAAATAACTAGCATCCCAGAACGAGGCGATCAAGGAAAGGAAAGTAGGAGGCCTGGGCCAGTAATTATAGAGGTAAAAGTACCTCATGCTCGCGCAGATTAGCTAGATCAGAGTAACAGACACGATAGAAATAGCCTATAATCAATTATTGAGCTTGTAATCAATGATATTAAGAACAGAGGGTTGTCATGGGTGGTAGGTTGACTCAGGGGAATGGGTAGATGACAAGTCACGCGCATGCAAGAGAAGTGGACTCGTGGCTGGTGCCCAGAAGGTGCGGCCCGGGGGCGGGTCACGGAGTTTGGTATGTCCGAAACGAGTATATGTATCAGTGGAACTACAACTGGAAGAACCGCGGGGGTCCACTTGAGCGACCTAAAATTAAATGCTGATAAATTCAGAAGAGGAAGGGTACCGAAAGATTTTGTAGAATCGAGTAGTCTTCGTGGCTTTGAATTTGGAAATGTGGGTCACCAGCAGAATGCGACCAAGTTGGCTGGTGATCGTGATCGATCATGAGGGTAAAATTACGCGCCCGGCGGTTCTTGCGGCGTTAACACCGACCTTACAGCCGTAAACATGTGACATCAGCTTTTAGCGCCGTCCGAACACTATTGTTCTCCCCGAGATCGTCAGGAGTCTTCTTAGCTCGCCTTACCCCTCTTACGCGCAAAATAGGGGATATTAGGATCCGCACAAAACTTTCTCCGTGACAACTTGGATTAAATATTTAGGGTTTAGCTATTGTACCGGTAGGGACAATGAGCTCATCTCGATCGTATGGAGATTGATACTACATGGTGCTAATGGTACTGTCCATTCGCCACGGCTTCAGTGGCTCATTTATAAATGTTAAATTGATAATTGAGTTCCTCAAGCTGCAGGTGCTACGGGAGATATAACCCCTCAGCCTGTTGCATCGCGCCCAAAGGAATTTCTCGAACCTCCCAAGGATGATAGACGCGCGGATAGCTCTCTACGCGACATTGTCGTTATCAACCTTGGCGCTGTTACGAAGGGCTGTTCGTCGCAAAACCTGCTATCCTCCCACTCCGCCGTCGTTACCTTTTTTAGGGAACTTGCTTTCATTACCGTCCGGACCAGAGCATGAAGCCTTTATGAAACTAGGGGAGCAACTGAAGAGTAAGTGCCCCTTTCGTGTATATAACTCAGAACTTATGTTGGTGGTGTCGGCCAGGCGACATTATATTCCTACAACTGTTGGGACATAAGATTGTGGTACTTAATTCAGCTCAAACAGCATCGGATCTTTTCGAAAAACGTTCTGCGTTGTACTCTGATCGCGTCTGCCCTCCTGTGCTTAAGGATCCTGAACTGTGAGTATATTTTATCATCTGTTGGAGGTTTGGCTCATCTTGTCACCCCAGATTCGATTGGTCAAGGAGCCCTGGGATGTTAGGATATAATGATATCTGGCGTCATCATCGCCGAATGATGAACAAATGGTTAAATACGCGAGCAGTCGCCCAATTCCACCATCTACAAGAGCGACAGACCCGATTGCTTCTTCAGCGTCTATTGAACGCGTCGGGTCATGGTCAACTATTCCAGAACGTGAAAGACGAATTTTTTGTGTAGGTTAAAGCGACTCTCATAAGTTCTATAGTACTGAAAATCAATCAGGACAATTGCCTCATCATTATTTCAGCTCTTGTATGGTTATCGTTTGCGGGACGACCGCGATTCATTTTTCTTGGGTTTTCAAGAAGCGATTCATCACGGGGTAAATGTTATAATGTTCACTAGTAGGCCTGACTATCCTAGTCCAATGAAAATATCGTTGATGGTTTCGGTTGACAGATTTTTATGTGAACCTATTTCCTGCTTTGGCTCGCGTTCCGGATTGGTTCCCTGGAGCAGGTTGGAAACGCACCATCAGGGAATGGAGAGACCAAAAGGCGCGAGCGACGGATGCTCCATTTGAATGGACTAAGGCTCAAGTCGTACGTTATTTGTCTGCGTTATTGCAACTATATAACGTATTTATAGGATGCTGGTGTCGCTGAACCCTCAATCATCGGGGCTTTGCTTCAAGATCATGAATTAACTGATGGACTAAATTCTGAAGAACGAGACAGTCGACTGAAAGAGCTTGGACTAGCTCTTTATGCAGGTGAGCCTTGAGCAACCTAAAGCTCATTTACGCGAATTGAACATGTGCAAATTACCAGGTGGTACGGACACGGTAATCGTTTATGGCATTTTATATCTTCACCTAATTAACTGGTTATTGTCCTTTCAACCAGACCGTGACCACCCTCATCAACTTCATCGCTGCCATGGTTCTAAATCCTGCGGTGCAAACTCAAGCGCAACAAGAGCTTGATGCAGTATTGGGACCGGCGACACTACCGACGATGGCTGACCAAGTGCGACTACCATACGTTAATAACCTGATTCTGGAAGTCATGCGTTGGCGACCCGCAGCTCCAACCGGTGAGTTCGCTATCAAGTTGTGAAATAAATACGAATAACTGACTGGAGTATATCGACTCATTTATCAAGCCATTCCTCATGTGTGTAATGAGGACGATGAATATAGAGGATATAACATAGAGAAAGGAACCATTGTGTAAGGATTTCCCTCATCATGGGGCCAACTACAGCTCATAATCCCATCGCACAATTAGGATAGGAAACGTTTGGTAAGATTTTTGACAGAGCAGCCAATATTGGGTTGAAATTAAGCAAGTACATAGGGCGATGAGTCGTGACGAACATATCTACAAAGACCCCAATGTTTTTGATCCCGACCGGTTCCTAGATCCCAGTGTGCCCCCCATTCCCACATTTGGGTGGGGAAGACGGTAAGCAAAGTATTTGATATATCTGTTCACCCAACTGACTGGGATCGCATCGACCCGGCTAGAAAATGTCCTGGGATGCACTTTGGGGAAGCGTCGGTTTTTATCGCAATCGCTTCTCTCCTTGCAACGTTTACCTTCTCTAAAAAGAAGGATATGAACGGGCGAGAGATGGATCCAATTGTTGAAAGTGCATCAAACACCCTCTTCCTGTGAGTAACAAATTTGGCGCATTATTCGCAAATTTTAATTATGATGTTAGTGAATTGAAACCCTTTGAATTCGAGTTCTACCTTCGGTCTGAAAGGCACTCTCGGCTTATTAATGAAATTTACTAGTTTTGGCTTGTAATAAGAAGCATTTTTAGATGAGAACGATATTCATTCCCAAGCTTAGTTAGTTTTTGGTCTGGTGTCTTAAGGCTCACTAAAATTGGGGAGATAGCAGAACTACCGATACAGAGGGGAGTAAATAATAAGCCGTAGCATTCAACGTGCGCTCTTGAAAATACGTTATCCGTAGCTAGGCTCTATACCACAAACTTGGACGCGGCTCGACGACCAGTGTAAGCGCCTAGCGCCATTGTTACACAGCCACTATATCACCTTGCTTCTGCAAGGTCAATCGGGGGGTCAAAAGTCATCACGTGCCGTCACGCTAAATCGTGAGGGTAACTAAATCATGTGACCAGTTTACAGTCAGTTGTAGACTCCAATGTACAGTCCTGGTCATAGTTAACTTATCTTGGCAATATTATCAATGGTTATGGTCTGCGTCGGGCCGTGGCTTGCGGAGGAACCAAAGGTGTCATGGGTTGGCACTTATAGGGCCAGCGCCTGATCTCTCTTGCCGTGTCAATCTGCGTCTCACTGCGACTGCGACTGTATCTAATTGTCGTCGCTCCCTGCTCAAATCCTCCAGCCGGTCGGTATTAACCAGAACGGAAAATACAAGCTCACCCTCTGTGGCCGAATAGCTCATTGTGCATTTAAGATACGTGCACTTTAGAGTACCGGGGTTGAGTAGCGGCAATACTGAGTGCCTGGTAGGTGACGTATAAGACCACAACTGCAGCTAAGTGGTGGGTAGAGGCGTATATAGTGTGAAATTTTTATACCAATAGTTCCATTAGTGTACGAGTACATTGAGATGATCGCAAGAGCAGGTGTGACAGGAGGAACAGGGGCGCGACAGTGGACTCGGAAGATCAAGATGAAAACGCCGCACGTTAGCTGGATAAGTATTTTGGCTCAGACACCATGCATTCCTATAGTATATATAGTAGAGATGGTTTGGGCCACAGGAAGAAGGCCAGTGCTATGCGAGTTTTATAATTATCACTGAACCCTGCATCCACTATGCGTGGTCGCTGCCGCCCCAACCCAAGTTGGCTGGTACTAGCTGTTATGGGGCACACACAACCACCCCGACCGCCCATTAGAGAATATTTATGTGCCAACACATTTGACACATACAAACCATTAATATTCAGATGCATATGCGTTTCAATATGTGGGATTTATAGGTGGTATATATGCAGTTTGCTTCGACTAATTCGTTGTAATTGATCATGAATAAACAAGAGTTATTCTGTCAATAAATGTGCTATTCATAATAACAAGGTATAATGGGTGTATATTTATGTAGTCTCAACAAGCAAACTGTCGCCTGACAGCTAAAAAAAAAGCAGAAGCAAGGTCAGTGGCCCGAAGCGGGCCGCTTCTAGTCAAATAGAATCAAAGGAGCCAACAAAAAAAAATGATATACTGTATTCCAACTTCACATATATGCGTGTGTAAGTAAAGCTACAGATTCAAAATATTAATACCCTGGTCCAGAAATTAATGTTTTAATGTTTTAAAACTTAATCCACTTGCCTGCGCAATTGGCATTAATACGCTCAAGCTAATTAGGAAACACCCAAATATACACATGGCGGGCAGCTCAACCTCGGAATCTTTATAAACCGGTGTAATAGACCTGAAACGATAACGTGGTAGCTTTTGCAGTGTCTGAGAATTGGAACTTAATGTAAAACAACGGTGAATTTTTGGTAACACCCCGGTGTGAAGTCCAGAGTTTGCAGCGTGTGGTTTGTAACTTGAACGCTGCTGAGAAAACCTTCACGTTGTGTCATATCGAAATGAGATGTACTAACCGCTAACCGCTAACCGCCATGCCCGCTCAGCGAGCGGGAACTTCGTCTTCCCAAGAGTCTTCTTCAAATGTTATATTCAAATGATCTCTTATTAAGCTTCGAAAGCTTCCTCGATTAGTTCACCCAAGTCCTTCGTCGTCTGTAAATAGGGTCTATCAGAGAACAACACCATGCAAATTTACACTTTTGTGAGTTTATTGATGTCCGGTGGGACGCCGCTCCGAGAGGAAAATACATGCGGGGATACTCTCGGGAGTATAAATACGTCCGAGCTCGAGCTCACGAGTAGTACAGCAAAGATAAACATGCAGACAGAATTCCTCCAACTTACTCATAGCCAATGTTATGTAGCGTTGGGTTCACTCTTCGTAAGCTAAAGTCTCCTCAAATACGGGACCTAACTCATCAGTTGTTCCAATAGCTCGCATACTACATTGTACCATACTTGGTTGACTCACATGACCATCGTCGCTTCTCTGGCCCATGGTTAGCGCCATTTACTAACTGGTGGTTGTCATATGTCATCAGGTCCAAAAGACATAGTGAAATCATTCGAGATTTACACGAAAAATATGGTATAACTGGCAATGCATGCTGCATGGAGCGCTCCAAGTGTGTTAACAATCTTTGCTCAACAGGGACATTTGTGAGGCTCGGCCCAAATCATATAAGCATTTCAGACCCTAACGCATTGGAGGTAAGCTTGAATCTTACACATATTAACCGAGACTGAAATTTACTACGACGCATATAATAGGTTGTGTACGGGCATGGGAGCAAACTCCTTAAATCTGAGTTTTACCAAGCATTTGTTCAGAAAAATACGGACCTATTCAGCACGCAAGATAAAGCTGAACATACAAGTGAGATTCCACCTGCAAACAAATGAGAACAAACCATGGATCTGATGTACTATTCCGATTGAACCATAGCGAAGCGTAAGCGTGTGGCCAATATATTCAGCCAACAAAACGTCCTCGCTTTTGAGCCCCGCGTTCGTAGCCACATCAGGCGCATGTGCGCTCAGTGGGATATGCGCTGCGAACAGGCACTCCGCGGCGTTTCGGGATCAAATTGGGTAGCAAAGGATGGACAAGCGGTGATTGATTGTTGCCCCCGTAAGTATCCGACATATAAATCATCGAGATGTTGGTGTTCTAAATCTATTTGAGAATTCTCATATGTCGCATTCGACATTATTGGAGATCTTGCTCTTGGGTCGCCCTTTGGACTAATACAGGCTCAACAAGATGTTGCAAGGATTGCCGAGTTGAGCAATGATATCCTCGGGAGGCCACGAAAGAGCATGATTGAAGTCCCGGTAATCAGCTCAATTGCCAGAGGCGGAGCGTCAATTGCGTCTGTTGGTGTACACCCCTCCTGGGCTCAAGGCTTTCTCCGGCTCCTTCCTTGGAATCTTCTCGGCCTATTCGACCAGATCAAGTTTTCTAGGTTGACAGCTGCCACTATCGACGCTCGACTGACCAATGGGTCGCAGGGGGACCTAGAAGATGATTTCGTAGGTGTTGACTTGATCGATAAACTCTTAGAGGTCAGAAATGAGGATGGCTCGTCCCTGTCAAGGGACGAGGTAAATGCTGAAGCTATCCTATTACTTGTCGCTGGAAGTGATACCACAAGCAAGTAGGTTTCTCGATTCTATTTATGTCGACATTTCCTAATTATAATTCTCTTGTATCAGCACTTTGAGCGCCTTATGCTACAACCTTGCAGTCAATGAGGACCTTCAGCGCCGCCTCCAAGTAGAGTTGGATAAATATGTTCCTCTCCGGTCCACGAAGAATGAGTTTGGGGACGACTCTGCACACTCAGATGTTGTCGTCCGATACGAGCAGATCAAGAGCCTACCCTATCTGAATGCCTGCGTCAAAGAGGCTTTGCGTCTTCACTCCACTGTTGGCACTGGTCTCCCTCGGGTTGTGCCTCCCGGCAAGGAGTTCACATTTGGAGGACAGACATTCAAAGCAGGCAGTGTAATCAGCGTTCCATCGTTTACGACTAATCGATCTAGCGTGTGGGGCTCTGATGCGGAGGAGTTCCGACCTGAACGTTGGCTCGATACGAACGCTGACTCGCTGAACAAATACTTCGTCCCGTTTTCGGTCGGGCCTCGGTAAGTTTGAGGCTGGATCAGTAGTACAAGGTGGCTAACTGTGAAACTAGGGCATGCATTGGGCGGAACCTGGCATATATGGACCTTATGTTGATCACTGCTACAATATTCCGACGCTACTCTATTGAGGCTTTGGACAATACCAAGGTGCGGAATATGATATCGCAATATTACAAGTTTCAATTGCAACTCACTAAATATCTATTACCTGCGTTAGTTACACGTACACGAAGCATTTGTGCGGGAGGCAGTGAGCTGCAAGGTTGCAATTAAACGGCGTGAAGTTCTTGCTTAAAGGAAGTAGTTTGAAGCGTTGGTGCACATGGAGATTATCCTATTGCTCTGTAGTTGGTCGTCATGAGACTTACCGTATATGTTTGTTAATCGATGAGCGCAAACTTATGGGCAGCTACTGTACCTCGAGTTTGCTACAATATAAGGATAATTTCCTTCCAAGATGATGGCGGGTCTCTAGACCAACACCGATTGTCACAATATATGCATATGGTTTACACGGTATGAGGATGATAGCCCTAGGCCTTGTATACGTATTTTTGACTGGGTCGACGTCGGGACGGTTTGCTGTCGAAGTGAGGTATGTGGTCCATTGTCAACTCAGCATAACGACACGCCGGATGTCAAAACCCTTTCTGGACTCGCTCGGGTTGATGTTTAACGATCTATGCAGGAAGAAATCTTGAAAGGAAAAAAATCGACCATACGTTGAATATTTGTTAAATTATCGTTGAATTTGCACACAAAAATAGTGCAATTGCGGTACCGAGTCCCATACTGTTCAACTTGCAGGTTCGAATTCGTCATCAAAGGTACTGCCCTGGATTGGATGTTTGAATTGTATTAGTTGATACGTTATAAGCGCCGAAGGTCATACTCGTTTGTTTTTTCTATTCAAACTGTTCTACACCCGGCCGTGATCTTCTGTCTATGTGTGAATAAAATTTGCGAAAATAATCCTGAAGTCCGCCTGCAACTGGGTTTGGATACTAGCGATCCTAGCCACCAAAATTGTGAGTTCGAATCTAAATTTATTATATTACTGCTGAAAAACGTTTCGAGCAGTTTGCGCTGCTAATCGTGCAGAACATGGTCGGCAGGATGATGTTCCTAACCTGCTAATAATCGGCCTCCAACTCTCCCTCGACTCTGCTCAACGAAACTATTAACAAGCGTTCTTCTAGTCAAGCATGCCATGAGACGAAATTACCCTAGCCTCCCATTCGACGCCATAATGTCTGTCACAAGGAAGCCCATAGCCACGTCCACGGATATAACCACTATTACCAGCTTAGATTCCGAAAAGAGAATGGCCACGTCCACTACGCTCAGACTCGTTGCATGGGCTTCTTCCTCTCCCTGCCACTTTCATTCAACTCATCGTACGATGTGTTCTCGCTCCTGGCACGTTCATTGTTGGACACACAATCTTGTAGGCCGGGCCTCCAAGTTCACCAGTTGAGTGGCGACGCGCAGCGCGTAGCCACTTGAAAAGCAACAGTCACCCATATATCAAGCGCGGGGCGGTTGTTCGCTCGAGAAAAGTCAAGGGATCCGGTTCCCCTACCGTAGTCTGGGGAAACAGACACCAGTCAATTTCAAAAAATCAAGGTCATAGTACCGTCGACGCGTCGACGTTCAGGCTGATGTAAGAGTGTCGCTCGATAGCGGGGTGGATATTACGTGCAACGAGGTGAAGATCGTCCTCCTTTCGAATTCACCTCTTCGTGCGGGGCTCTCGGACATTTTTATGCTTCAGCTGCGCAGCGGAGGTTGTGTATGTTTTTTGGTTACGGGTGATTAACTGGGTATGTCCCATTTACCACTAGCACGTATATTTATCGTTTTATATTTATCTAGCTTTTTTGTTACAGTCACGAATTACATCTATGTTAACCATAGAATTTCTTGTCATGTGCGTGGAAAAGTGCATGTTTGGTGGGTGTATGCTTCTAGGGCGACAGACACGAGCCACTCTCCAGGCGGTTCGGACCGTTTCCCAAGGCGCCGCCCAGTACGCCATCGAAAGTTTCGTCGAGCTTTCACGTCCGGACCCTATCCCACGGACCCTCACCACGGGGTTCGTATAGAGTATTGCCGCAAACTGCAAGGCCCGCATAGTTTATTCTCAAGCTCCGAATAACGCATTCCCACAAAATTTCACCTCGTGCTGTTTCCCTTTCTACTCAGAAACTGAGCAGTACGCATACGCATGGGTCTAGGGTGCCTCGTTCTCTGCATGTACCGACCATATCCCACTGCCAGAGCACCACCCTCCTACCTCGCTATCCACACGCATTGTTACGAGTATCTCTCATTCGCGACAGGCAACAACTATTCCCTCGTCAAGTTTCCAAACGATAGTTATCCGTCATGACGGGTTGTTCGAATTTAGTATAGCTGCGTACCTATTTGTAGCTTCCACCACCCGTTCGCAAGGTCTATGCTTAGTTGTTGCGACCTCAATGCTACCTTACTACACCCCTCCTGATTCTAGTTAGGTTGAATTGTGGATTCAAGTCACGGCGTGCGGTATGTCGGTGGTCACGTGGTCCCGACTCCCGCGTCCTCCACGCGTCGAGCCAACTCAATCGCCTCGCCTAGCCTAGGTCACCACAGCCTCCGGTTTTCAGGCACTTGGTTCCTGGATGATTCGCTCGGCACAATCTGCCCGAGAATCGATCAACTAAATCCTATTCACGATTTACTGGGCGTAAACATGAATGCCTAGTATATGCCAAGCCCACGCGAAAATACTCGAGCGCTGCAACGCGGAACAGATGCTAAGCCGGCTACAAAACGTAAGGTCGAGCAATTGTGTATAGCCTCTTTCCAAACTCGACGATGCCAAGGCAAAGAAATGCGGCGATACAATATTGCTGCATCTTGTGACGCGGGGTGTTGTGTACCTGGAGTGATCTTTCGGCACTTGGGCGGACTCGAGGCGACGGTTTATTTTGTGAAAGCATCTGGATATGGCCAGAGCCGGGAGCTTTTGTGGCAGTTTGGATGGGATCTATTCGTAAATTAGCCCTAGCAATAGAGTCGGTGACGTCGTGTTCATCTCAAGCGCTTGGATGCGATGCTAGCGCCTAGTTTCCACGTGTGAGTGTTTCTTAAATGGTTATATGGGTTGCAAATCACACACGAGGCATGCCAAGTATCCCCCAAAATTACTGAGGCTAGGCACAAGGTGAGGTCGGGATGTCGTCTCTGAGGTAAGAGCCCGAGCTCGAATACAGTTGCTCTAGATTGAGCGCGAGGTCGATCAAAGTCTTAGCAACCTCGTGATGATACTCTGCCAACTTCACACAAGACGGATGTGAAATTAGCCATGTATAGCGCTCAGCTTTGCGGTACTTGGGTGTACGCGCTCGAAAGCGCTGTGTGCATGACGGGACAATTCAACGGGACATGCCTGAATGCGTTCGTTCGTCCAAGGCAGGTTCGCCCGCCTGAGTGTGGAGGGCTGGTATAAAACACCCGAGCTGAACCCCCCAGTTCTTCAGCGTCCAGCTCTGTGTCAGATCTCTCAAGCACTTCGCCTTCGCTAACTCATCATGCGTGTTTCTGCTCTCTACTCGCAATTATTACTCCTCTTTGCCCTTTCTGGAGCGACTTCTGCTCTCCCCCAGCCTGTCCCCAATGGCGAGCTTGCTGCTCGTGACGGCCACCACCACGGAGGACACCACGGCGGACACCATGGGGGTCACCACGGCGGACACCACGGCGGGCATCACGGCGGGCATCACGGCGGGCATCACGGCGGACACCATGGTGGGCATCATGGAGGCCATCACGGAGGTCATCATGGTGGACATCATGGAGGCCACCATGGAGGCCATCACGGCGGCCATCACGGCGGACACCACGGCGGATACCACGGAGGCCACCATGCTCGCGACGGGCACCACGGTGGGGGCCACCATGAGGGAGGACACCATGGTGGACACCATGGAGGGCACCACGGCGGACATCACGGCGGACACCACGGAGGGCACCACGGAGGGCACCATGGCGGGCACCACGGCGGACACCATGGCGGACACCACGGTGGCCATCACGGTGGACACCACGGTGGACATCATGGAGGTCACCACGGCGGTCATCACGGCGGTCATCACGGTGGACACCATGGAGGGCACCACTAGGCTCCGACACTGGCTCATGGTGAGTTATCTAAATTATTACACGGCCGAGCACTCGCGCATACATCACAATTTTAGGTGCGGCGTGCCTTTGGTGGGCTTTGTAAAGTGTTGAGCTCCCATTGGGCTGGGATTTGGCTACCTCCGCATCAGCTCTTGCTACAATTTGAATGAAGCGACATGTATTTTTTTGCTTGGAATTTTCTGGTTGTATTTCGGACACAATTGAACCAATTTAAAAAGGATTTGCATGCTAATTAACATAGATTGAACGAGAATGATACTTGAATCGAACCACCTGAAAAAAATACTACACTGGATACACATACTTGCCTTGTGTTGTTGTGATACTTAGGCAAGTATCACTTTGCATATAAAATGCGAATATCACACATCCGAGCTGTTCGCAGCCGCGGCTATATCTGGGTATCTCGAATCCACCTCGAGTTCACATTTAGATAATAGACATTCAAAGTAGGGAGCGTGACTGGCGTTCCGTCGTTTACGACCAATTGATCTAGCGTGTGGGGCTCTGACACGGGGGAGTTCCTACCTGAACGATGGCTCGATGCAATCGCTGACTTGCTGAATAAATATTTTGCACAGTTCTCAGTCGGACCCCGGTATGTTGGAGGTTGGTTGGATGGCACAATGTGACTAACGGTGGTGTGCACATTAGGGCGTGCATTGGGAAGAAATTGACATATATGTATCTCATGCTGATTGCCGCTACCATACTCAAACGTCATTTCATCGAGGCTCTGGGCAATACCAAGGATTTTATCAAATTCAACAAAATGCGGTTTACCAGGTTGAATACCTATAGTTTATTTCAGCTACATGTACACGAAGGATTCATATAGGAAACAATGAACTGCAAGGTTGCAGTCAAATGCCGGGAGGTCATCGCTTTTCAAGCGAGAAGGCCTAGGTTGAGCAGAAAGTGCTCCGTTGCGATATACAGTAGACCTAAATTTAGTACCAGGTCTTTTGTACCACCGTTGATCATGAATGAGAGCTTATAATTATATCAAGACGACTACCACTATACCCCAACCCAGCTTCAATATTTATCGCTGCGTTCAGGCGGTGATCAAGTGTTTGTACCCATGTCACTAAGAAATTCAGACAGTGATTCGAACATTTGCAATTGATGTTGGAGACAAGCGTCAGGCGCGCGCTTCACATCAATGCTGAATGTTCGAACCAGCGCCTCCATTCCCCACAAGATGCTTGCATAAGTATCCCCGGTACTATGAGCCACATGCACATGCAACTATGGCTTAATTTTTAAGTAGATGGAAGTGGGGGTGTTACACAAATGACGCAAGGCACGAGCTACCAGCACTCAAACAAACCACCCAGAAAGATTAACATCAAACTAAAGAATCAATTATGGGAAGATCACACTAAGAGTTTGGTACAAATAGCAGCTGGGCGACGCAGCCTGAGGAGTAGCACAGCCAGGTCTTGACCGACGCGTCCCAAGCTGGAGTCACGTGAGCCGCGCTCCCTCGTCCCCGCGGGCCACAACTGTCAATCATTTCAGCAGCTTGCATAGTCGAGCTTGCTCGCTTTTTATTTCCCACCCTCCACATTCCTTCTTCGAATACCCGCCCACCACACCATCCTGACTGTCGCCAGGGTGCCCTCCCGGCCCGGGCTAGCCAGTCGCGCCAAGGGTGGCCAATCCACCTGGGGCTGCTTTGCGCACGGCCTCAGGTCCCCAGAACCACCGGGCCCTAGCGACGGACGGCTGTGGTGTGGTGCCCAGTGAGCCTAACCTCGATATATGCGCTCGCGTGACGCCGGCGCACGAGCAGAGGATATATATAAAATAAATTCGCCTGCAGACCCCGCCTCTAACGGCATTTCTAATTCCAGCTCCACGCATCCAGGCCTTTGACCGAGCCTGTTAACTGCGCATATACTACCCTAAGTGGTGAGTTAGGGTGACTAGCAAGGTTAGTCGGCGAAATCATATGTGCTCCTGGATCAGAATAGAGTTTGTATGCGTAATTTTCAAGTAATGAAGCTCGGGATTCGAGGCATAGATTTTAGAATTCACTCATTGGGAAAGGAAGGAAAGCAAGCTAACACTCAATTGTTGGTTTCTCTCAAGCTGACCTTAAGCTTTTCACATCAGTCCTATGGTATTTCAATAAGCTAAATTATAGCATTCCGACTAATACACTATAGCTCCAAAACACTGCATCCCAACCCTTATTCATAGTGCCTCGCACTTTCAAGGATTAATTGGCAATGTTTCTCAGATCGGGGCTTGAATTCAAATTCAAATGGATTCAGAACACTGGCGTTGAAGGTTTTTCAATATTTGTATTGTTGTAAGAAATAAAAATTTACTCACAGAGCCAAAGCATTGTCACCAGCCTCAATTTTGGGAATAATTTCCCTGCCTTTTGCATCCTTCTTCCTTGAGAACGTGAATGTTGCAAGAAGCGACGAAATTGTAAGGAATAATGTCGTTTCAGCGAAATGAACTCCTGGACATTTTCTAGAATGATTTTGTTCAAATGCTATGAGGCGCTGGTTGATTGTCTATACTTACCTCCTTCCCCACCCAAATGCAGGGAGTGGTGGAACAGCTGGATCTAAAAATCTGTCCGGATTGAATACATCTGACTCCTTGTAGACGTTTTCGTCGCGGCTCATCGCCCTTCTCGATAGCGCATTAGATATCCAGAGGAAAGAAGCTAATTTCATGTGCTTACCAGAGGTTGCCAATTCTAATTAGGTAGTCGATAATGATCAGCAAGTGTGCTCCCAGGGGACAAGGAATAGCGGTGCGTACATGATTGTGCCCTTTTCAATGTCATATCCCCGATAATTATCATCCTGGAAGCATACATGTGGGGGGCCACCTAGAAAAGCATCGAAAATATCAATGCAGTTAGTAAGGTGGAAGTCATGCCCCACTCTGTGAATATTTTTACTTACCAGTTGGACCCACGGGATGCCATCTCAAAACCTCTAATATTAGGTTCCGAACATACGGCAAATGTTCCTGATCTGACAAAGTCGGTAGTCTACCTTCATCACCAAATACTGCGTCAATCTCTTCCTGAGCTTTCTTTTGTATGTCAGGGTACAGAATCATTGCAGCCACAAAGCTAACGAGTGCAGTTGACGACTGATGCAAGAAAAACAGTCAGTACATTGGCCACAAATTTTTTGTTGACATATTTACAGTATCCGTGCCACCTATTGAGAAAGTCCTCCGTTCAGTAATTAAAGCAGTTTAATGTTGTTTCTAATACCCACCAACATGTAGAATAAATCCAAGCTCCTTTAGGCGATTATCTCTTTCCTCGGGCGTAAGTTCTGAAACAAGTGGATGATCCTGGAGTAGAGCGCTGAGCACTGAGGGTTCAAAAACTCCCGCAGCCTAGGAATGATCATGAAACGTTTTGCTCGGTTAAATACCACTGATAGAACACTTCCACCCATATGTACAACTTGCTTCTTCGTCCATGCGTACGGTTCATTTATAGCCGCCTCTTTGACTTCTCGCCACTTCTGGGCGATGCGCTTCCAGCCCGTACCAGGGAACCAGTCTGGGACTTTCATGAGCCCTGGGAATATGTTGACGAAGAAGTCTGTAGAGGTGGCATCCGTTACACCGTTAGAATCGTGTGTAAAGGTGTGGTCAACTTACTAGGTAACATGCAGGCCGTAAATAAATAGTGTGTCGCCTGAACAGCATTCTTGAAAATTGGATCCTCCTCTCCTTGAAGGCGGTAGCCAAAGCCAAGTTGAAATGTGGAAGATGCCATCGTACTAGGGAACATAAGCGTTCATGAGTGGTAAGCTAAACAGTTGAAATATATAGCAAAACCGATGACTTACTAGAAAAACTGGCGTTTTACTTCCTCAAAAGGTTGTGACTCGGTGGAGACATTGATTAAACGTTTGAGGAGTAATCTAGTTTCGCTTTCTTGGAGTTTATTGAACTGTGTGACTGCACGCGCATTCAACCAGTTGTTCATCATCCTACGCTGGTGACGCCAAAGGTCATTGTACCCCACCATGGCGGGGAATCCAGCCCAATCGAGCCTAAGGAGAAAAAGCAAGCTGAGCATCGCAAACCTCTCATGACATTATTCAAGTTAAACCTACAGTGTGGGCTCCTTGACCATCGGGGCACACATTCTATCCGAATAAAGTGCTGAGCGCTTTTCGAGAAGATCTGAGGCTGCTTGAGCAGAGTTGAGTACTATAATATCTTTCCCTAACATATTGAGGTAGATTATATCACCTGTAGATGATAAAGTGGCATAATAATTAGCAAGTGTATGAGTGTAACAAACTCATCAACTCACTGTTGAGCTGCTTGCCCAGCTCCATGTAGGCTTCATGGTCTACACCTGGGGGTATTGAGAATAAATTTCCGATGATGGGGAATGACTTGGGAGAAGGGGGATGCCGTAGTTTGTTCTTTGTTGCGTTACGGTAATGCTGAAAGAGAGCGAGACCTGACACAGTTAACGCTGCATACAAAGTTATATGACTATTAGTGACATCAAGGCTCGTTGTCGCCATTTTGTCAATGATGACCAGCTATAGGATGGGATGGGGGTATGTACTACCTGAGGGCCACGCAGCGGGCTTTTACCAACGAACACACTTATATCTGGGGGTGCGACTAGGGCCAGCTCACATGTGAGCTTAGGATCCCAGAGATAAGATTGTTCCGTTGTAAAATTCTCATGGGGTCCAATGCCTCGATGAGCCAGTCCTCGTATCGTGGAAAAGAGATGCGGCGACTTCACCATTGCATTTGCAATACTGTATATCTATTCCGGATCCAGCTGCTGCACCTAGCCCCGACTGGCTGATTACCGGTCGGTTAGAGAGCTCCCGATGAGGCTTATATAATTAATTGCACAAACTACTATAGCTACACCGAACAACGAGCTCGAGCAGGGCAAGCATAACTTGGCCTACTAGGGCGCTGCCACTCGCATGCACCTGAATGTTTTACATTGACGCAGGCATAGCTTGAAGGGACTTCAGACCGCCTGTGCCTCCAATTCTCCGGGCATATATAATTATATAAGGGCTGTCTGTACCTTTGAGCGCTTTCCTAATATCGATTACAGTGATCGAAAAGTATATGCGTGGCCTTTCACGAAGCATCCCCGCAATGGAAGATATTCCGATGCCCGAAAAAAAGGTGGGGGGCAGGGAAAGTATCGGAGGTTATCCGAAGACCGCGAACTTAGGAATCCACCTTATAAAATATATTGACCCTGGGCCCTCTTGACTCAACCCAGGAATTGGCGGGTTTCACAAGCTCCGCAGATAGCTTGAGAAGTGAGTTCACAGCGCGAACTCGATTAGTTTAGCCGAGGGTGCTTCATCAAGCAAAGGGAATCGAATAGCAGGTTAAGGAACGAGCACAAGTACCCAAGAAAAGAATAAGCAATAACTCGGGTACAAGCGAGAAGAAAAAAGCAAGGCACTCGAAGGGACGTTACAAGGATCCCGGCTCATATTTCGTGCAACCCGGACTACTTAAACAACCCTGTAGTAAAGGGGTTCATCAGATACGGAAAGAGGGCGATGTGGATATCGATACGTACAATATTTGGTAGCATACGGGGTGATTATCTGTTCGCCTGGTTTGCACTGGTGATTTGTTATGATTTGGTTTATATGGAAGTCGGATTGGGGGAGACATACTGTGCTTGGGGGCTGCCCGCCCTTGGTGTCGACCCTCATGACAGTACTAGCCAACGATCCGCCAAATTGACCACCAATGTTATCCAGGCGCACCCATTTGATATTGGAGGGGCCAGCAGGCGAATCCAAACTCTGAGATAATCTGTGATTAGATCGCTAGATATCATGTCAATCCTGTGGATGATACGTACACCCGCTTCCTTGGCCGTGATGTAACCGTTTGGATCGTCCTTCTTCACTGCGGTCCGGAAGTCCCACACAGGAGAGAGACCAGTAGCGCCTGGGACGGGGTTGGCGATATGGAAGTGATCGCCAAGGCCCATGGGGCACGTGGGAACCACCGACACTATAAACTGCGTAAATTACTTGTCCAAATAAAAAATAGTCGTCAAAACTTACAAACTTTGTTAATGAGGTCTTGACCTTTAGCATCACCCACTGCTTCAAACACCTTGTCCTGGATTCCTGCGAACATTGGAGTGTTGACGAAGCAAGAAATATCGAATAGCTTAGCGAATGCTCCATTGTAAGTGGTGTTTTTCCCCGTCGAGTCGCATGTATAATTCTATTTCCTGTAGGTTAGTATTGTTGCACGGTTAAGCTGGGGTTGAGTGTATACCTGAGTGCCCATAGCTACCCCAATAAACACCGGCGAACCTTGAGGCAAGGTGAGGGCGGTCTGCCCCTGAGGGAGAGTGAGCGTCGCATTCGAAACGGGACAAAGAGACCCGTGGCTGCTGCCAAAGGGCCCAGGAGGTTTGCCAGATCCGGGCGGGGGGTTACCAAAGCTACCAAATCCACTAAAGTTACCAAAGGTGCCAAACCCAAACGGTGTCGGGGCTCCAAACGCTGTGTTGGCAGCTGACAGGATTGCGAGGATAGTTGGGATGAACATCACGCTGTGTCTGATAAGATAGATGGATCGCTAAAGGTTGGCTCTGCTCGCAGAAGTCCTAGTAACAATGGTATAAACGATAGTAGCAACGTGATTGAACTGGCGTCAACGTCAGATCCAATGACACGAAGAACTGCGGCGAATGAGAAAGGCGGGGGGCACTCTCTCTGCTACCATCCCAGGCTCGTTATAAGCTAGCGACTGGCCAGGATTCCCTGCGCCCTTCGAGCCATCGACAGGTTTTCTGAGGCTGTAATTGGCGATCCAGAGCTAAGAATAGGCTCCGCCGTTTTGATCGCCACGAGCGCAACGGTTCCTGCTTCGAGGCTCAGCCCAAGTAGACAAACATCCTTCGGCTGTGCCCTCGAGATCATAATTGCAAGTAAATTTACTTTATAATCAAAGTACTTGAGTACGATTATACTTCCAATTCAGCCCAGTGACCCGGTTGGAGGTTGCTGATTTATTAATGCAGCTAGAAGTTGGACGTTGTTTCAGCCTCGTGAAACGAGAGCTGTGGTTGCACATGAATAAGTCCAAACCGTGATCCTTGCAGCGGATATCGTCTTCCTGCAGGGGGCAACTATTTGACGCAGGTCAACAAAGACACCTTTACTCCAATTGGGACTATTTAGCGCCTACATAGTTTACGTAAATAATGATCACGTGTACTCACTTTTTTTAAGTTGCAATTTATTAAGCGGCCCTTTACACCAGGTGCTGACTAAGATAACACCAACCCTAACGTGCGCCGCCGAGAACAAGAGAGAAAGAGTGAAACTGGGGACGGGGCAGACTCGAACATCCCCTGTACAAGGAAGTAATGTTAGTATGGAAAGTTAGCGAAAGTTAGATGTCAACCTCTCCGACGAGAAACTCCAGGGCAGCTTGAAGACCTCGGACGGTTGAGAACATGTGTGACAGCTTGATTGAGCGACTAAAGCCTCGGAGGAACCTCCGGGCCTGATCGTGGCGGGGGCACTCAGTGAATATGTGCACAATGTCTTGACAGGGGAATCCGCCTTCTTGCACTTGAATAAGTATGACGCCCGTGGCCGGTAATCGCGCGGATTAGTTGGGTGTGAACGTGGCGGCCTTGTGAGCGGGGTGGAGCTTCAGGCGTGGTAGTGTTTAAGACATTTGGCGCCCATTGAGTCTGGATGCGACTTGCAGAAACTGCGCCATTACTTGTGCCAGTCGAGAAGATGTCGTTTGGCCACGAACTTGATGAAGTCCATGGAAGGCATGGCGGCCTCTTTGGCAATTCGATTTGCGCGGTCGTTTCCGTAGACGCGTTGATGTCACGTGTATTTACAATATTTCATTTTTGGGAGGAGCGTGTTGGTGTTTGCCATATTTAGGCTCCAATATGCCTCCTCGAAGACGAAGTCTATCTGTGTCTGTCGAGATACCCATTCCAGCACAATCATCTCCTCTGAGGCGCCAAGCCACACTTGAACGTCCGTCGTCCAAGGCAAAGGCAAAGGACAAAGATATGCCTCCACCTTCGAAGAGACGAAAGAAGACCCATGTGAGGGACGAGGACGAGGTTAGCAAATTATTCTATAATAATAAGTGCTAGGACTAAACCTCTGAGGCCACACAGCCACTAGCTCAGGGCTCGTCGCATCCCCCAGTGTCGACAGCGAGCGCACGAGAGCCATCCGTGGCAGGATCTACGCGCGCCCCCTCTGTAACACACTCTACTCGAGCGCCATCCGTACCCCGCTCGACTCGCGCACCCTCTGTAGCGCGCTCGGCTCGAGCATCTTCTGTTCCGCGGTCCCGCGCTGGCTCAGTTCCTCGCTCCCCCCGCACCCCGAAAAAATTACCTCAACTTCCACCAGTCAAGAAACCTCCATTTAATTCACTCCCTGCACCGTATGCCCCCACTCGCCCAGCAATACAGTTGTTTGTATTTGGAAACGGGGACATGGGCCAATTTGGCCTAGGAACTGGTACGTGACTCATGCCGCCTGGATGCTACCGACGAGAAACTGATGAGTTGTGCTGGATACAGGTGTACTCGGTGATATATCCCGACCTCGTCAACACACCTGGTTTAAGCAAGCTATTGAGGATGGGGCACTCGGCACTGGACCAGGAGCTGGCATAGACGCTCTATGTGCAGGAGGTATGCACACGCTTGTGGTCGATGAAGCTGGCAGGGTGAGTCTTCTTTCTATCCCTTTGGTGGGTTTCGATTGACATATCATCTAGGTGTGGTCATGGGTATGCTGGAAATCCATGGAAACGACATAAACTAACGAGGCTGAATGATCTCCAGGGCATCAACGACAATGCAGCACTCGGCCGCCCGACGGTTAATGTTGCTCACCCTGACAAGCCGGATGAGGTAGTGGAGGCAGAGGTGCTAGAAACAGAGCCTATGATCGTAAATGTAAGTTACTTGTTGCCCAGACAAAGAACGAAAAACTCAACTCTACAAATTTAGACACTTGTAGACGAAGACTTTAGAGCCGTCGACGTCTGCGCAGGTGACTCGATCAGCGTGGCGCTTGGGGAAGGCGGGGCATTGCGAGTTTGGGGAAGCTTTAGGGTACGTCCTTGATCAGTTCATCTATACCTGCCCTGTTTCAACTGACACAATATGAATATCCTAATCAACCCTACGCGTTCCTTAGTCCTCGGATGGTTTATTAGGTTTCTCTGCGGATGCACCACGCGTAACCCAAGTCCTACCTACTCTCCCTCCTAAGCTTGCCTCAGAGCGATTCTCCCAAGTCACTTGTGGAACTGATCACGTGCTCGCCCTCACCTCCAAGGGCGTGATTGTTGCCTGGGGCAACGGTCAACAAGCCCAATTGGGGCGCAGGATCATCGAGAGGCGCAAAGTGAACGGACTGGTTCCACACCGATTGGCGCTTAGGAAGATTAGGGTGGTTGGAAGTGGAAGCTACCATTCCTTTGCAGTGGATCACAAAGGAAAGGTCTACGCTTGGGGGCTAAATTCGATGCGCCAATGCGGCACAGGTCTCGATGAAGACGTTATTACCCACCCTACACCCGTTCCCCTCCTTAGTCCGTCGAAACTTGGTTCTGGTCGGCGTGTGGTAGCGATTGCTGGAGGAGAGCACCATACCATTTTCCTTATTTCCGACGGAACTGTATACGCATGTGGTCGATGCGACGGGTTCGAGCTTGGACTGGGTTCAGACCACCCAGCGATGAAAAATCTCAAAGAACGAAAAGAGGCAGGCAAGAAAGAGACCGAAGAAGAGTGGATCAAGAATGGTGGAAGTCCCGAGGAGATGCCTGTTTACATTATGGACGAATTCGTTTCTGAACCTGTGCAAGTGTTTTTCCCTCGCCCCCCCAATGGCCCTGCTTCCGGTTCCAACTCCTCTGACCCAGATGGTCCTCCGGTCTATGGCGATGCAACGACAAGAATCGCTTCCATTTCGTCTGGGACTCGACATAACCTCGCTATTTCAACGACTGGGTACGCATATGCCTGGGGATACGGGAACCAGTGTCAGCTTGGCATGGGACCAGACGTTGAAGAACAGCCTGTGCCGAAGCGAATCCGTTGGAAAGGCGGGGAAGCGTGGAAGGTCGTCAAGTGTGCTGCCGGAGGGCAACATTGCCTGTTGGCGTGCGTCCCGAGGAACTCGGAGTAAATAGGATTCTGGTTTGATTCATCTTGCGATTTAGCAGTATACAGCGTCATAATGTAGCCATTTTCCTTTCGTCAGGAATTAATTATTCTAGTCGGTGCGCGGGGGCACGCGCTATTGTAATGACACCGGTGTTTGTATTGATTTTAGTATAAAATGGATTGGAGGATAATTCTAGTTGGATATCAGGCCTTCATGATTGGACCCTACCACATTAACTCACATGCTTGATTATTAACAACCAGATATTGAGTATATGCGCGTCAATGCAACTCAGCCTGAGTGGCAGCGCTAAACCAACGTCCACACCAGTCAACGTAATAAGCACCAAAGGTACCTTCCCCATCAGTTTGAGTCGCGCACTCAACCTCCTATAGCTCTATGGATCCAACAGGGGCGTATAGACTAACCACATTGACACAAACTTGAAGATGCGAGGGGATACCACGAAAGTGCTTCTGTTTGTAACTGTATAAGGTGCGAGTTAGTTTTGATCTAAGAAACATAACGGGACGGCAAGAGTATACTTTATCGGCATAAATATAACGTTAATTTATAAAAGCGCCCGGAGACCACTGGGACATGGGACCGAAGTTCCATCTATCCGGGAGTCTGTCGGGTGAACGCATGCGAGGACACGTGATCGATGGATGGGCCATTCAAAAGAACGCTCCTTAATTGCATATAACGAGTTCGTCCAACGCTGTTGGCACAACCTATATGGTATATCAAGACTATCTCGCCGCTCCACACGGTAGATCTCATGGGACGTTCACGTACTATGTAATTAATAGACGAACTTTAGCCACTCCTAACTGCGATTTCCTTATTAGAGAATTCGAATGAGATAGAATCGCGATGGGATGAGATAACTCTGGCATGCCAGGGTGCTTCGTAGACCGCGAAGTTCCTTACACACCGGAAGAGAATAGCATTGGCCGGAAGGGAGTCAGAAACCCGCCAGCGTTGGGGCAGGGAGTGACTGGGGGTATGCGCTCCTGCTATGGAATATTATATAAATAATCCGAGCCAGTGTCTTATATGCATACACCCCGTTCTGCCTCCGCCCCTCGCTACGTCTGGGCACGGCCATCATATCCCGATCTAACTTCACAAAATTTGGACCCTTCCACCAATTACGATCGATTTAGTATGAGTAGAGTTGCTATTGTTACAGGAGCTGCAAAGGGCAAGTAAACAGTATTGGTGCAAGCTTGATACTAATTCTCCAAAAGGGATCGGCCGCGCAATCGCCCTGCGTGAGCGCCACATACTTAAGACAACCCGCCCCGATCTTATTTCCCTATGTTATAATAGGTCTAGCAACAGATGGAGCCGATGTCGTTGTAAACGATATCCCGAGCCAGCAAGATGCGCTTGAACAATTAGTCAAGAGCATCGAAGAAATCGGCCGAAAGGCAATGTTTGTAACTGGCGATGTATCTAAGGAGGATGACGTTCAAAATCTAGTAAAGAAAACCGTGGATGCACTGGGTGGTCTGGACATCGTAAGCTTCACCTCCCTAGATATATTAAGGACTCATCCGTTTGATAGATGGTGGCCAATGCCGGGATTCACAAAGCAGCTTCTATTCTCGAAAGTGAGATTTTAAGCGGATTAATGACTAACTACTCAAATTTGCTTTAACTAGTTACGGATGAAACCTTTGATAAAATAATGAGTGTTAATTGCAAAGGGGTTCTCTATTGCTATCGGGCTGCGGCCGCCCAGATGATCAAGCAGGGAAGAGGAGGCCGAATCATCGGAGCAAGCAGCATATGGGGAACTCGCGGTAAGCTACCTTAAACGTATTGTTTGTTACAGCTCAATTCACATTACATTCGATAAGGGGAGAGCATGAATGTTGCTTATGTAACCTCAAAGTTCGGTGTTCGAGCGATTACACAGTGTGCAGCACTCGAGTGGGGACAATATAACATTACTGTGAACGCATATGCCCCAGGTTTAATTGATACGCCGATGAGTGAGCCCCGAGTAACTTCCAACACGTTCAATTGACGTTGCTTGTGCAGTCGCAGAGGCGGGCGGGGGAGCACCAGTCGACGAGATAATAAAGGTGGTAAGGCCAAGTTTGTCAATTTAGGTATACCAATAGTTTGACTAAGCGGTGCATAAGTTCGTACCGGGGGTGATCATCAAGCGTATGGGACAGCCAGAAGAAGTAGCTGCTCTTGTGAGTTTTTTAGCCTCCGAAGGCGCATCATACATTACAGGTGGGATTTTTTATTTCCCATCAGTGCCAAGCTAATGGTGACTATAAATAACATATTAAAAGGTCAAACATATAACGTTAATGGAGGTGCAAATATGAGCTGATGGGTGTGTAGACTAAGCACCAAGTGACTTACGATGCTTGTAAAAACTACCCAATAAAATATGAAGGGATAATTATATAATTGATGACCTCTGGAAAACCAATTCGAATGGTGTTGATGTTAATATTAAATTGGTAAGTATGAAAGAGGAAGAGATGTAGCTAAATCATAGCATGGTTACATGCGCAAGAAAGCTTATGCTGGTAACATGTGTTGTGCAAAAATTTCCAATGTGGAATCAGGGGCAATTGTTTACAGCACTTGTGACGCAGCCTCGAGCCAATATACATAGCTCGAGTCAACACTAAGGGCTTAGTGGTATAGTACTGCTATTGCCCACAAACATGGAACAATTGTTCTGAATTCGGTAATGTCTCGTGACCTCTCCTTACCCTTGATCGGCCACGAGGGTTTGTCAGATTTGATACGGTTACAACTACAATCCTGCCAAGACTCACCGTTTGCCTCGGCCCCTATTGACGTGGTACGCATCCAAAACCTCCACGACAGTGGAAATTTTGGCCATCAAGTTCGAGGAGTTGGAGCGTAAATCGAACATGAAAGACCTCCGTACGCCTTTATACGTGGTACTGACACTGTCGGGCTTGGTTCTTCTTCGACGCTACCGGAATGCAACGGCAAAGCGCAAACTTAGACACCCACCTTCTCCGAGATCCTTTCCCCTCATCGGGCACTTGTTATCAATTCCACCCGGCCCAGAGCACCTAGCATATATGAAACTTGGCAAAGAGCTTAACAGTAAGCTCGAACATGAACGGAAATACCTGACTATTAACAGTCGAGCAGGCGATATCATATTCCTCCAGCTCTTTGGATACAACATTATAGTACTTAATTCTGCCAGAGCCGCCTCAGACTTGCTCGACAAACGGTCAGCTTTGTACTCAGACCGCTTCTGCCCGCCAATGATCAAAGATCCTACGCTGTAGGTCAAGGGTTGTCCATGATCTCTAACTGAGTAGCACTGAATTTCGATACATAGACTTGATTGGTCTTCCGCCCCGAGCATGATGGAATACGGCGATACTTGGCGTCATCACCGACGGCTGATGAACGACTGGCTTAATCCGCGTGCAGTCACTCAGTTCTACAAATTACAAGAAGATCAAAGTCGGTCACTCCTCAAGCGCTTACTCAATTCGTCAACATTAGCGGACCCCTTTAAGAGAGTGAGGCACGAGTTCTTCTTGTAAGTAATCCAAAATTCGTGAAGGAAGTGCCACTCATTCGCGATATAGTACAATGGCATCATCAATGTTTCAACTTGCTTACGGGTATACTCTTCGAAATGACCAAGACCCGTACTTTCTCCATGCGCAAGAGGCAGTTGATCATGTAATAGAGGCCGCTATGTTCTCCAGTAAGCTAGTTGTTTATTCACATTTTGTAGACGGTGACTAAGCAATATCAGACTTTTTTGTTAATATTTTCCCGTCTCTTTCGCGTGTCCCTGAGTGGTTTCCTGGAGCTGGATGGAAGCGCGTTGCCCGGAAATGGAGAATTCAGAAAGAACAAGCAGTTGACGAGCCATACGAATGGGCGAAAGCCAATGTCGTATGTACACATGGGTGGATTTGTTAACGGAACTAATCCGTATAATATTTGAACGACACTACTATAGGCTACTGGTGCTTTTGAACCCTCGGTCCTCAGTGCTTTGCTACAAGACTACGATCTGACCTCAAGCTCAAGCGTTGAAGAAAGAGATAACCGGTTGAAGGAACTTGCAGCGGTCCTATATGCGGGTGAGTACAAATATTCGAGAAGCTTTTTATTGTCCCAGATCTAAATAAATGATTTATAGGTGGTACAGACACGGTATTGAGTTTCCACAGGCCTACACGCGATAGGGGATACTGATAATTACTTTGGTGGCTAGTCTTCAAATGTACTCATCAAGCTCGTTGCAGCGATGGTTCTGAATCCCCAAGTGCAAGCACGAGCGCAAGAAGAGATTGATACAGCACTCGGCCCAAACACGTTGCCCACAATGTCAGACAGAGAACGACTACCTTACATCCGAAACCTAATTTTGGAAGTTATGAGATGGAGCCCAGTTAACCCAACAGGTATAAAGCCGAACAAACATGAGGGGATTCGAGTTAACCGTGAAGTCACTGAGTAGGCCTCGCTCACATGTGCTTCCAGGATGATAACTATGAGGGGTACGACATTGAGAAAGGTACTATTGTGTAGGCCGAATCCTGTTTTATTTCTACCTTTCTCTAACTTCGTCACATTAATCTTAATAAAAGTATGGGAAATGTCTGGTAAACTTTTCCTCCATGCTGCCGAGTTGCATGCTAAAACCTCTCAACTAAATAGGGCAATGAGCCGCGACGAAACTGCCTACAAGGATCCAGAAGTATTTAATCCTGACAGGTTTTTGGATCCAAATGTGCCAATCTTACCTGTTTTTGGATGGGGGAGACGGTGAGCGCAACTCGTGCACGTGGGGTACGCGAATCGTCTCCTGACGCTGTGCTATGTGCTCTCGCGCCAGCAAATGCCCAGGTGTTTACTTTGCGGAAGCCTCTTTGTTCATCTCGGTTACATCGCTTTTAGCCACCTTCACTTTTTCGAAGAGAATAGATCTACAAGGAAATGAAATTACCCCCAAAATCGAGGGCGGGTCTAATGCCATGGTACTGTAAGTATCCTTTTGAAAATAACTAAATATGTTACTCAGAGACTAAAATTGCTATTAGCGAACTCAAGCCATTTGATTTTGAGTTTACGCCTCGGTCTGAGCGGCACCGCCGACTTATACTTGAAAGTGAATGAGTTGTTATACATTTATTAAACTTGTGAATGTGTGTACTATCGATCCATAATCACGACTAAGTCGGCCTAACGGCACTCTTTCGTGAAATTTTCCTTTTATAGTACTGGCAAGAAATCCCGTTGCATCGTTGTATGCGGTTGACGAAACTATTATTTATGTTCATTATTTACTAAAAAGTAAAACCGTCCGATAATTTCATTTCGCACTTGAAATCGAAGGCTCTTCGCGGCAAATACCAATCTCGGAAGAATACCCACAACCCACTTAGCTCGCGCAATCAAAGTAATTACCCGGGATCACAGCTTGGCAGCCCTCCGTATCTATATCATATTCTTCAGCAAATTTCATGCCGCAAACACCTATGGATGAACTTACCGCGAGTAACTACGCAGTCGGCCGCATCGTCGCAGCATACCATGCAAGCTCTGCGCCCCGCAGGTTCAATGAGTTCAACGTAATGGTTATACCTACGGTCGCATCGATGTTAGGATGTAATGAGAAAGAGGCTAGGGAAGCTTACCCAAGGCACTGGCTTCCTTGAGGATTTCCTTGTCCATTTTCACCGCCACTGGAGTCGTATTGGCCACCAGCGTCCCCTGGGTTCAGCTGAGATGACAGTTCAGGCCGAATGCATCCGGTCACTATATGGCGTAATCAGTCCGTGAAAGCACATCGTACGTTCGTTATGAACTTACATTGCACTCGACGAGCCCCATTGACTCCAGGAGTGGTAGACATTTCGACCTGCATGCCAACCAGATTAATCTGAAAACTTATTTAAAGAGCTCTGAAAAACATACGTTGCTCCAGAAATCCCCGGGGAGAACCCCCTGGACGTTACGGTCGAATACCCCGTTTGGAGAGCACCATGTCTGCATCCCACCCTATGAAATATTATGTGAGTATGTGGCGAAATGAGTCAGAATGAAAACGGTCATCACCGGATGCTCAGAATCTCCAATGTTGGTATGTTGATCTCGAGGCAAAATCATACAATCTGACCATGGAATGTCCCATAAATATCGAGGAGAATAAGGTTGAAATTGTACGTACAAGTCTGAGGGCTAAAGAAAGTTTCTGGTTAAATAAGCCCTAGAATGGGTTAAATCTAGTATGACGTACTCTGTGATGTATACAATGTTGTCATTTGCGGCTTGCCTCTGGCTCAAATGTGGCAGTGCAAGGGCTACTCCCATGCATGCGAG
Organism: Ceratobasidium theobromae; assembly: GCA_037974915.1. Taxonomy (NCBI): domain Eukaryota; kingdom Fungi; phylum Basidiomycota; class Agaricomycetes; order Cantharellales; family Ceratobasidiaceae; genus Ceratobasidium; species Ceratobasidium theobromae. Next base: position 53,699 of record JBBBZN010000058.1, read on the forward strand.
AGAAATAGTGAGGATGGCGCGCATATTCGTGAAAATCGTAAATGAAGCGAACAGCGGGTGATAGGGTGGCCCATCATGCGCACTGGAGCTGCCTCTTTTTTATATCCGCAAGGTGGTAAACGGATGACGTACGGGGCGCCGTCGGCACCGCATTATGTGTCATCGTATGCGCCTTTTGATGGGCTAAAATAGCTAAAATATTGGCAGGCTGGTTGTCAACTTTTTTTTTACATTAAATTCGTCAGTAGCATTACACGTAAAATCAAGTATATAGTCTATAAGGTCTATATCTAATACGACAATCCCTGCCTGCAAGGGATTATGAATCGCGAGTGGCACCATAACACCGCAGCCCTTTCCTCCAACAAATGCTCGCGCATAAGTTAGTATAAGCATCGTTGCTCTGCGACCAATAAATCTCAGCGCCAAAAGGACAAAATTCAACTACTTCAACATACCACTACAAACACAGCCTCAGCTTCGTGGGCTTTCGCAGCCTTTTCGATCAAGGTGCCAATGTCTGGTCGGCCCGAAATGCCTGTGTCATGAAGGATTATCCGATTTGCGGGGAGGTTCGAATGTATGGCATTCCAGACGGTTTCTCCATAAGTTTCTTTATGGTTCTGATCATCGTCCCACTCGTTAAGAAAATCTCACCTAGCCGAACAACAAAATGCGTACCTTGGCAATCCAGATCAGCATGATATCACTCGTAGCTTGTTCGATCTGCGGCAACGCAGGCGCGATCCCTGCTCCAGTGCAAATAGTCACAACTAGGACAACAGCCTCGTTAATTTCGCATATAGGCTGAATAATATGGCGCTCACCCTTTTTGTACGACTGGTGCATATACATAAAACCTGGGGGATTGACGCCGCGGATGTAAATCCTCTCCGGTCCGCGAGCCCCCATAGAATCGTTGATGAGGCCGGTTGTCCAATCTCCGGCACGTCCTATGATCAAAGAAAACTCTTGTTTCTCAAAGTTGGTCATCGCAACCGAGAACGCGTGCCATTGGACTCCGTCTCGGCTGATTCGAGCAAATGAGCCATGGCGCAAGGTCGGGACTCCGGGGAATGTAACGACTGCGATGCTGCGGTTGGCTTGCACCGAAACGGGGGCGCGGCGGACAGTGAACCAGATGTAGAATATGGAAATGATGCAGACAAGCGTGAGGTAGGGAAGGGATGTGTAAAGCATCTGAATGGGGTCGGCCAGTGTTGCGCTCTTGATCGCAAGGTGAGCAGCAAGGTCCGCCACAACGAACCAACCAACATAGCGGTGGGTGTATTCCCAAGCGTTGTGAAATCGTTCACGAAGGGGGCGAAGGGCGAAAACAACGATGATGGTAATGCCTAAGGGCAGAATCAAAGCTGTGGTAAGAAGAGCCACCCCCAGGGGTGTCCTCAAGGGAGTGCGAAGTGCAACTTCAACTGCATAGAATACGATCCAGCTATATTAAGGTCAGGGAGTGATGTAGAACGTCGGACAAATAAAACTCACGTAAATGTACCAAATGCGCAACCAACGTGAAGCCCACCAATGGAATGGAGCATTCGATGAAAGTAGAATCGCCTAAAAGGAATTTTGCTGAATGCCCAATACAAGAAAGCTAGGAGGAGCTCGTTCCTGACGAGCACAGTGATCGTCATGTTGATCAACGAGGCTTGAGCTACAAAGCTGGTGCGAGCAGCGTCTGAAGGAAGCCCTGAGATGTATACAAAGAATGGAATGTTGATTGCAGCGCTGATGATCCACCAAATCTGGTGAGCCCTTGCGATGAATGCAGGATAAATAGATTGCACGAGTCCAAGTGGGGTGGATGTACGTACCAAACCATGGAAAAGAGCCAGAACGGCCTTTGTCGGTGATAGTCTTGTTCAAAAGGTTCGAGGACCTCCAAGTCCTCGTTGATTGCCCGCAACACATCATCCTCACCCGAATCAGAACCCTTTTCAGGCTCATACGGCCCCCAGGTACTATTGCGAATGGGAGTTGTCGAACATACAGTGTCGATGGAGGCGCGCGACCCCGAACGAGGGACTAAATACGACTGTCGGCTGTTGCGGCTCGAACGCATCGAGAATTTGAGGAAAGCGGGAGGAGGTTGAGCTAAAGCTTGGGTGGGAGCTTCTTGTAATGCCCTTCCATCGTAACGCGTTGAGGTACGAGTAGGCGTTGTAGTGCGCCCTGACGAATCGTTAGAGAAGCCTTTTGTCATATGTAGTGTTGGTAATTCAGTGGGTGTTGGGGTTATGCGTCGTCAGGGTGGGCCGGGGAGCAAGGTTTGAGGACTCAGAGGCCGTAGGTTTTATAGACGAATGAAATGCTCGAGGACAACATGATTACATCCTTGCGGAGCCTGCGGAGCTTGAGACAAGTAAACATACTTGCCAGTCTTGGTATATTTTAGCCAACGGCATCAGACTTGACTCCGAAATTGAATGGGATCCCAAGTGCCGAATGTAGTATTTTTTTTGTAGCGGTCGGATCCAGGTTCGAGCCAACGATTCTCAACGTATGAACAAAAATGATAAATTAGCATAGATGTTGCAATATCTCCCATTCGACTAGAAACACAGAGGCGTAGTTGCTATTTGATAAGAAACCTCGCTAGATGTGCGAGTGCGTGATGCTGATGTCGTAGTGCAGTCGTTGTCGGTCCGAGGCGCTAAAGATCACGTGATACTCTAATCACTAATTCTGGTAAATGTTATTATTTGGACTCAGACTCCCCATCATGTGGATTTGCAGCTAGCCTCGGCTTCGACATCATTGACAGGCAGTGTACACCTCCTCAGCCGTTCCCCACGCCCAGATCTGCATCCAGCATGGCCTCAGCCTCGTTGAGGATCTGGCTGGTTGGTGGAGCTCAGGAGTCGTACGCATATAAAATCCAGCACTAAACTGGCTCATTCACCATCCCCCCGCCTCCTGAGGAAGTCTATTCGGAATGTTTACGATTTTATTGAAACTTACTGGTGTGCTTTCTTTGGCCCTCTCTGGTGTCTTCGCCGTCCCCTCAGGTTACGAAGGGGGCAATGACTTGGCCACCCGTGGTCTCCCTCCTCCAGATAACATTGTGTATGTTACCGATGTCAACACTTGTAAGTACAGATACATGTTCTACCATACTTTCCTTATTGACCCCCATTCCTAGTCTGTTTGATGATGCCCCGATTCCCATATATGAAGATTGGTGACTCGGAACAACCGGTAAGACAATGCAGCGTTTTAGTCAAGTATTTTAATAAGACCTTTCATCCTTTAGGGTCACACCAAGACTTACTGTTCGGTCAACGGACGATACGACAGGAATGGTCAAGGCCTACTCAACCCCATGTTCTTCAGTAACGTATGTCCCTGATTGGAATACCACCACGTTTATAATTTAATCATCCCATTTTAGATTGAATACAAGTACGGATATGGGCAAAAGGGAGGACGCTATGTTCAACGTAAGTAACTACATTCGATTGCCACGCAGTAATTGACCCAGATGGCCGTAGTCACCGGCTGCATTCGGCCTGAAACTCTATCTCGTCTCAACCCAACTGACCAAGGAGGACAGTATGATTCGAGTGGAAACGATGGCAAAGGCATGCCCCCAGGCAGTCGGTGTCTCGGGTAAGTGATTTTACTATAGGACCCCAAGGAAGCGTTGTCGAATTGTCTGTACAGATATAACCACTATGTCGAACTTGTTGAGCCTGCTCAGAAACGTATCTGCATTCGTTGCTGCGACGACTACGACGACTGCCCCACTAACAAGGGTGAGTCACTGTCTTGCAGTTTCTGGTATACAATTCTTACCCAGATCACCCGTGCAGATACGCAAGGTTGTCCTGCTGTTATCCAGGGCAACTATTTCGATTGCGCCTACTGAGCTACAACAAGCGGGGCAATTCAACGGTACTTACGATGGTTTACGACAATTTGGGAATGATGGCCTCTCTTATAATTGGGTATTAATGCTGGGACGAGGTTGTCAAGCCTATTTCACGATTGTGAATAATTGGCAAATTGAAATGAACAAGTCTAAATAATAATATAGTTTACTTCTGATCAGATGGCTCGTAACTTAGGTTGGTCGTAAGCATCTCATCACGTTGCTTTCGTTTTCCTGCTAGCGAGACAAAACGCACCCATTAAATGGCAGTATTCCCCAATGCCCGTGCATCACACAATCGCTCCGCATTCTTCAAATTGGCTCTGACCATCACGTGGCTCAAACTTTTATTCTTTTATTTTTTTAAAATGCGATTTAACGAGCTACAATACAAAAAAGTATAACCACTCGGGACCAAGTCCAGGGAGGAAATGACAATGGCGTGGAATACATGAGTCAGCTCGGTTTAGGCCAAGGCCAGTCGCAGAATCACGTAGCTCAAACGGTCGATCTAGGATTGGTGATCTCATTGTCCAGTAGTTGTCTATATTGCCGAGAGTGAAGTTATGAGGGAGCCATATATCGTCAAGTGAACACATACGTACTCATAGGCCGCATTGCACACATTCTCCATAACGCCACACGACGAGGGAATAAGACGTTGCGACGACTCGATGAATCCGAAGGTTTGTCGAAATGACCCATGCGAAGCGCGATTAAAACACTTGAACCCCACCTTACGGTTCCACCAAACAATGCACTACTTAAATTCCTCCCTCCCCTCGAGCTGAAAATTGAGCGAGGGAATGCAAACTGACGAAGTTGTCAGCTGACATAATCACACACCCCCTCACCCGTCTTCGTATGGCAACCTTTTCACCGTCAGTCGAGGTATCCACCCAAGAACAGCGTTTTAGATGAGATAATAAAATATGATAATGTGTTGCTACTATTACACCATTGATGTGCGAGTTCCAGCCAGTCGGTCTACAAACTGCGATATTGGAAATTGTCAGTTTTGAGCACGAGGGCAACGTCGAATATAGCATCCAACCAAAAATGGGTCGATGAAAGCGAATATATTCACCTCTTTTATGAATGGCAGACTTAGAAAAGTGCCAATGAACGGTAATTGTCGGAGGAATGACACAATTACAGGGAAGAAATCTCTGTAAGATGTGTCATGAGTTGGTAGCGTAAATGCAATTATCAATGCACTCACCCAAAAAGATTGAGGAATCCAAAAGTCTCAATGATCATCCCGACAAAAGGCCATTTGAAGAAAACTAATAGTATGCCGCTGACGAAGCATAGCGTTCCGCGAAGTTTCTGTTTACGCGCGAAAAAGTAGAAGGTTTTGGTCGGTCCGATGATCAACGTAAGACCAGACACGAAGAGTATCTAATGGGAAATGAGTTTACCCATTCGATGCTAGTAATATAAAATAGATTTACGTTGCCAAGCGCGAGAAGACCACCATCGAAAAAGAGCATCACCCCGAGGAACATAAAGAAAACACCAAAAGAGGTGAGGCCAACACCGATTTCTAACGTCATAGGGTGAGTGGGTTGTCTAATGCAGTTTTTTACTTACTTTGCCCATCAGAGAGCCACATTGTTGTCGTGGTCGCAAGTAGAGACGTGTCACCCGTGAGAGCCTTCACGTGACTTCCCAAACTCAATTAACTAGTTTGGGCATGTAGCTACGCGTTGAATGTCGAGATAGATTGCAGCGACTTTCAATTTGAACCGCGATTCCTAAATAACGCTTTACATTCTGGTTGAGGTCGGGAGCAAAAGACATATATCTCCCCATGGCCATTGTAAATGGACCATCTGACCCAAGGGCCACAAATGGTAAATGATTATAATCGATGAACCAATCGCAAGGGGCTGACACTTGACTTGACAGCTCGTTGAAATAATCTCACATTTAAAGCCGGCCCCAAGCCACGGCCACGGCTGGCACATATGCACAATGGCGGATTGACAAGCTCCAGTTCCAAAGTACTTGTGTCGACGTCTACAGGAAGGGACGAGCAATTGTTCAAATGAAATTAGCTACCAGACTGGCTTGTGTGATTGTATGTATGTCCGGCGGACATCGGTCGCCAAGAACGAATATGATCAGACGGCAAACTCCGCTTGATCCTCGAGCATCACATTTGCTATTCTTATTGTAAGCCATGCGAGCCCAGGCACCCACTCCTTTGTTCTGGATGCTGATGAACGGCTTTCCTCGAGTCGTTCTGCCAGCCTATAGATGTCAATATTTTTAGCGCACGTTTGGCACGCAGCCTGCGGAGGAGCCAAAGATGATACTTGGCCACAGGGAAAGGGCCGGCGCTTATCTATGTTTAGCGCTCGAGCTACTCGTGTTCGCTCCCCCACCTGCACCAGCTCCCGACTTACCGAGAACGTTCACGCGTGTAACCGGTGCCCCCTTCGGGGTTTCCCTAACCTTCGACCCTCAATAATGAAAGTTATGTATATATTTTACGCCCAGCTACCTGCTCGGGCCACACCATTTGCGTTCAACACGGGGTGCCAGCCGTGACTAGCCTAATACCTCCATTGCGGTCTACGCGTCCTATCAATATTGCATGCTATGTGGGCTACTTAGGCACTACTCTACACCCCATGGCCATTTCGCGCATTTTCGTGCCCTATCATTCGCCGCGATTAAGCGCGATGATTCTGCACCGGGACTATGCTGCACTGTCACGTATCACGCGACTGACACCTACTAAGCACGACTAGTTTATTATGGCCTATGCACCTCTATCTACCGCATCCCGTGCACTCGGTTTCAGCAGCCCATGCGCCCTGGCAAGCTACTCATGTGGAGTTTTTATAGGGTGGGGATCCGTAGTTACCAGATCACATATGTCTCTACGAGCTCTGCAATTATATTCTACTTTGTCTATTCCAGTCTCTATCCTTGAGTCTATTATATGGTTCATGGCATGACTATGGTACGTACTACGACAGCGGCGCACCGTCAGGGCCTGGTCGTCACGGGTGCCAGGTCTGGCCCCCGTTCGGGGGGGTTCTGTGCCAGCGCTGTCTCAGTCGCTCATTCCCAGCCAGGTCCGCCGCCCGCTCGCTTCGTCGTCACTCGGCATCGTGCCTTAGCCTCACTCCTCTCGCCCTCCTGCGTTGGGCCCCGCTGCATCCACTACGCGCGGTCACTGCCGCTCCCAGCCCTAAGTCGGCTGATACTATAGCTAGTCGTTACGGAGCGCTCGGCTCGTCTGAAGGCCAAGTATGGAATTTAGCTCCTAAACTAAGCAAATAAATTATCAAGTTAATCGTAAAGGAGATATTCTTGCCCGGCTTTCGTAATTTCTCCGTGCACATTCAGGTACGTACACGGCCCCGGACACCCTTTTCCTAGGCCTTGGGCGCTTATCATAATTCACCCCAATCTCGCAGTTAGGAGGTTTTGAATAAAGTGTGAGACACGCGCGCGCTCTTCTAGTTTTGAGCACAATGGCGCATCACAAGATCAGTATCCTCGAGCACAGCGCGCCCCATTGTTTATCTCTTTTCGTATGTTCAACTGTCATTCGACGGCAGACCCCCGAACCTCTAATAACTGGCGAATGTATGTCCGCTTCTGCCGCTTGAAGTTGGGGTCATTTGCTCACCAAGGCTGATCGAACAGCTTCGACAGACCTAGATTAGAGAAGCCGGATTACAAAGCTGAATCACATTTAACTTTTAGCTACAGGTGGTCATATGATATCATTGTACCGATTAGGAATAGTTCGCGGTGCCTAAGTCCTAATCTAGTTGCTTCTGATGCGATAATAAACTGAGAAACCTGCAAGCTCGAAATATGAAAATGCCGCATCGTTCCGATATCGATATCTCAACAATAGCAGGTTGAACCAACCTCGGTCGGAGTTGGGCATTACCATTTGCTTGCATATTCAACGGTCTGGTCTATCTGTATATCGAGGAACAATGGGACCTTGCCCAACGATATTGGAGCTGTTTCACGCTCATCCTCAACTCTCATATAAATTCTGTGTCTTGCGTTTAGGTCAAATTGTTCTCCTCTCCTCGCGGATTGTACTGGCATCATGCTTGACACTGCGAATATGATCGGCGTCCATACTCTCCTATATTCGGCGCTTAGCCTATCTATCTTGGGTCTTATTCAGCGTTATCGGAGCCGAATGGCGCGGCGCAAGGCCCGCCGTCCACCTTCTCCCAAGTCGGTCCCCTTTTTCGGAAGTTTGTTCTCGATTCCACCCGGTTTGGAGCATCTGGCCTATATGAAACTTGGGGAGCAACTCAATAGTAAGATTTATCGGGGGTTCGAGTACATTGGCTCAATCATTGCGTAGGTGATATCATATACCTTGAGTTATTCGGATATAGCATGGTCGTGCTCAACTCAGCTGAAGATGTCTCCAATCTGTTCGATAAGCGCTCGGCGCTATATTCAGACCGCTTCTGTCCACCAATGATTAAGGACCCCACCTTGTCCGTGTTCGACTCATTCACTCTTTCGCGCGTTCTGAACTTGTTGACTAGGTTCGATTGGTCGGGGGTTCCTACTCTTGTAGGGTACAATGATGTTTGGCGACATCACCGTCGTATGATGAACAACTGGTTGAATGTGCGCGCCGTCACTCAGTTCCATAAGCTCCAGGAGCAGCAGTCTCGGATGTTGTGCAGGCGCTTGCTGGATCTGACGAGCCAGGAGCATCCATTCGAGGCGGTTAGACAGGAATTTTTCTTGTGAGTTTACATTTTACTATTCTTCGACTCGCGAGTGAATAATTTATGCTGCACAGCGCAATGGCATCGGCCACCTTCCAACTCGCGTATGGTTATCAACTTCAAGGCGACAAAGATCCGTTCTTTATTAACGCACAAGTGGCAACCCATCACCTGTGCAACGCTTGGATGTTTACCAGTAAGCTGTCCCCTTCGTGGTACAGTTTGACTATTGTGGGCTCATCCGGTGAAAACTCAGACTTTTTCGTCAACATCTTCCCCGTCATGTCTTATGTTCCGGATTGGTTCCCTGGTACTGGCTGGAAGCGCACTGCTCGCGAGTGGAAGGCGCAGAAGGATCGTGCAGTTGATGAGCCTTTTGAATGGGCGAAGGCTCAGGTGGTGAGTCGACCCTAGAACGAACTTGGCCAAGCGAGACTGATTTATTACAACCCAGGCTTCCGGAGTTTACGAGCCTTCTATCCTGAGTGCCTTGCTCCAAGACCACAGCTTGACCTCGGGACTCAGCGAAGAAGAAAAGAATAAGCGGTTGAAAGAACTTGCTATAGTTATGTACGCAGGTGGGTCGACAGTGATGCGCGTTTGTTTTTATTTCTGAGGTGCGAGTTTTTTATTTTTATTTTTAGCTGGTACCGATACTGTGAGTTGGATTTGCGCGGCCGAGTACCATGAACGTGTTGCTAATTATTGCATGAACGATAGTCGTCGGCCGCGCTCCCCAAATTTATTGCTGCTATGGTTTTAAACCCTGAAGTCCAAGCAAAGGCTCAGGAAGAGATTGATGCGGTGTTGGGTCCGGGAACTTTGCCTACTATGGCGGATAAGGATCGTCTTCCTTATATTAACCTCTTAATTATGGAGCTTTTGAGGTGGCATCCTACGGTCCCGAGCGGTATGTATACGTCGAATCCTTGTACACGTGGATCACTTTGGAGGATTGACCCGATTTTACTAGGTGTTCCGCATATGTGCTATCAGGACGATAACTACAAGGGCTATGAAATTGAGAAAGGCACGATTGTGTAAGTCGGGTCCTCTATCCCATGTTTGTTTCTGGCTTGACCTTTGACAATTCCGTAATATTAGTATCGGCAATATTTGGTAGGTCCAAGGTTAGCCAAAATAGAAAGTTTTCTGATGCCGGTCATTTCTTAGGGCGATAAGTCGTAACGAGAATGTCTACAAAAACGCAAACACCTTCAATCCCGACAGATTCCTTGACCCGAACACTCCTCCTTTCCCTGCATTTGGATGGGGTCGGCGGTAAGTATATTATCACAAGTTGCTTGGTTTGAGTGGTTGCTCAAGTCGAATTCTACAGCAAATGCCCAGGAGTACACTTTGCCGAGGCTACACTGTTTATTATGATAACCTCCCTTCTTGCGACGTTCACGTTCTCGAGAAAGCGAGATGAGGACGGAAATGAAATCATACCTGAAATTGAGGGGGCGGCGAACCAACTTGTCTTGTGAGTAAACTTGTCTCTAGGGCGACTCGTGTTGGCTGAGACGTCGATTGTAGGGAAATCAAGCCGATTGAATTTGAGTTTAAGCCTCGGTCTGAGAAACATCGTCAGCTTATAGTTGAAACTGCGCAGAGCTATGAGTGAGCCGCTCGTGTGTCTGGGATATAATTTGTACTTGTGGTAGTTGTGTTATTGCTGATGAGGTGTACGGGTATATGCGGGGTGTGTCACATGTATTTAATAACATGATTTGATTCGTTCTTTGACTATCCTTGTGAAGTCCGTGGGCGGTAATTTTGCGGTGGGACTTGGCTGGTATCAAGTCGTGCGGCGGGCGCGGGCTCTCTCAAACTTATAACATCAGTGATAGGGTTACTTGCTGTCATTCTCAGTGTCGTAGAGATTATCAAATGAGCAGTTTATGAAATTAGGGCGCATCAATGCTGTGCTTCAGGTTCGGTTGGGTCTCAGGGTGGTTGCTTGCTGTACCAATCACTCATCATAATAATGGTACGTACGCCGTTCATATGGTATACCTCAAAGTGAAACTAGAGTCTGCAGCCATCCGAAATTGTATGGCTCAGCAATTTCAACTTTGCTGATGTGCGACCGCGGTCAAATTCAAACCCAGCTCGGCTTGCTCATGATGTATGTATCAGCCAGTGTTCTCAACTATCTGAAGTCTTACATATTTTCAGACAACAAAGCTTCCTACTACCCCCATATCACCACGATCGAACGCACACGGGTTATTCGACTCTCAGCCGCAGGGCCCTGCAAACGTGTTTTCATACAGCTCCAATATCAATAACCCCAACGCTCATGTTCGAATGGCCGAGGACACGTTTGGGGAAGAGCTTGCTCCAGACGCGACGATATGGAAACTTTATGTGGAAGAAGCCATTGCGCAGGATCAAGAACTTGTGAATGCCCAGAACAAAAATCTCGATGTAATGTTGTTATTTGTGAGTGCCTTTATTTATACACTAAAATTACCCATTTACCGATACAATCGCCAGGCTGCTCTATTCTCTGCTATTCTCACCACCTTTCTCGTAGATGCAAAGAATATGCTAACAGTGGACCACGCCGAAGTTTCCACCGGACTTCTCCTTCAAATTGCCCAGTCCCAACAACGCGTTGAATTAGGAAATCAGATCACAAACTCGACGCTAATAGAATTACCGGCTTTCCAACCTACTCTCGCAGCGCGTTGGATTAATGGATTGTGGTTCACCGCACTCGCACTATCCCTTGCCGCAGCTTTGGTGGCCATGCTGGCAAAAGAGTGGCTCTCCGACTTTGTAGCGACCACCGTGCGCCCGCCATACGAATACGCCCTTTTGCGACAAGCCCGTCACAACGGTTTGATTGCCTGGCGGGCCTTGCCCATCATAGCCTTATTGCCAACACTATTACATCTGTCCTTGCTGTTATTTTCGTTGGGTATAATCCTTCTTTTATGGGGTCTTGACCAGGCAATCGCAATGCTTGTCATCGCGGTCGTTGGATCGACGGCGATATTCTATGTGGTCACCGCAATACTGGGAGCAATATTTGAATCTTGCCCGTTTGTGACTTACATTTCCAAGTACGTGCGCAGAGTTTGGTCGACATGTCTTGGGAACCGTTGTATCCTAAGGAACAACTTGAGTTCGAAAAAACTCCTTCATCATGATGGAATTCCGGACAAGGTCCTCCAGGCTCTTGGCTGGTTGGCTGCAAACTCGCGAGACAAGGCTGTGGCCGATTGTGCATATCAAGCTTTAGCAGCATGTGCAGGGACGAACGAGGCACCGATACGCGTGGAGAACGGATCTAGTTCAACAGTCATTACTCAAACGGAGTCCTGCCTAGCACCACAGAAACCCATGAGCGGCTCCGAGAAGACAACCAACATAACCTTTTTGGAAGCTGTTTGTCAGAAGTTCTCAGAAGCGCTCGTTCAGAATCATCGCGAAGTTGCTGCTTGTCAAGGAGCGAACATAGCTAGGTACGCAGCTGCGATACCGAACCTGGTTGAACATGTAAAAACATTCACGGGGGATGGGGTTATGATGGGAATCGGTCAAGTTGCTGTGGCAAAATATTCTCGGGATTTGGATTTTGCCCAGGCACGAGTTATTCAAATCTTGGCGTAGAGTTTTCACTAACATTGGTAATGCATTATAGTATGACGCTGTTGGACTCGCCGTTAGAACATTGGACATGGCTTGGGGGAACGATTGTCCCGCGCTTAGCGCTGATTCATACGCAATATTGAGCTCTGCAGAGTTGAGGCTAGCAGCCGCCGTGGCCATGCTCGAGGTACCATCAACCTATGGGCTCACTCAATTTACAGCTCCTCATGGACAACCAGAAACCACCGCCATCCGAATCTCTTTCTCGGATTCTGCTCCTCTTCCTACCAATACATCCCCCGCTCGTTATGGTCGCGCTCTTGCCCGCGCCTCCGTTCTCCTTCATTATCATGCTTGCGGCCAGATAAATATGAACCCAGCGGTATTGATTTACCTGTTAAACTCAATTTCATCTGCAGCAGACTGCGAGCGCTTGAGTTTCGACCTGGTATCGGAATTTAGGATGAACGTGGTTGGGGGGTCGATGGAACGGTGTTCTACCATGAACGATCTGGACCATCCAACTGGGATATTCAGAAGAGTTCTTGCAGTCTGGCAGTCGGAGCAGATACCAGGAGCGTGGACAAGGTTAGACTTGGCAACTGCGCAGGCCGTTGCTTCATTTGCTCGGGCTTTTGTAGGGCGGTGGACCGGACGTAAAGAGATTCACGGGGCTCAAACAAGGGCCCGAAGTTCGTCGTACCGTGGTATCGATTTTGAACTTCCAATTGCGTCGCAAGTCGAAGAAGACAGGGTATCCTTCCTCAAAATCTTGGAATCCGGCGTTGACAATCGGAGACATGGCAACATTCCGGAATCTCCAGAATGGATACTTGGGCGGCTATTGTTGATCTCAATCATCACCCTCACGCAGTCGAACCCCAAAGCTAATAACGATGAAACATCAGACCTAGTACTCTGGACTTTGTATCGCGCTGCCGAAGCATTTTCGATTCACAAAGCAAGGCATATGCACCATGCTGTCACTCGTCATGCCAATCTTATTCGACGTATGGTCGAAGTGGTGGATAACCGCCTAAGAGAAGAGAGCCTAAACTCTTCCATCGGTCTTCCAGTCATCACTCATATAGTGTCCATGCTCTCTTTATCGATCGAGCGAAGGACGGTCATGTTCTACAGCGGCTTGTCACCATCAAAACTGCTTGCATTTCTCCGAATCATTGTGCGAGCTCCTGCTATCCCAAACGAAGTCGAGCGGTTACTCTCTGAGCTGGTCCAAATGATTCAGGATAGGCCCAAGGGCTATCTTCGAGTTTTCTCAGAATCTGACGGGTTCACTTTGCTCGTTTCGATTGGTCGACATCCCGAGTACATCGCTGCCGTCGCGAGCGCAATACGGTCGATAACTCAGCTCCTAGGTAGTGCACGCGAAGGTGTTGCTTTGAGCCCCGGTAGCATGCTAGGTTTTCTCGAGGCAATTTCATTCGTCCTGTCATATTCGATCCCAGATGACGAGCTCTCGTCGACCGGAGCGTTTGCGGAAAGCGTCTTCTCAATCCTCTACTTGAGCTCAAAGAAAGATTCCTCAAATTTTCCAAGACAGCACACTGTGTTCCCTCAATTGTTAACTTATTTCGAGAACATTCCTCTGGAGAAAATGTCCATTGCATTGATCAAGCTCCGAAAATTAATAGGCTGGGATTATGCAGCTTTGGGTGATCTAGACAAAAGCCTTGTTCGTCTGTTCCGAGCGAGGGACTGAAGGTTAGTCAGTCTTCCATCTTTGACTAGTTGGATCTAAACATGATTGTATTCTGTAGCCTGTCATGATCAACAAATGTCTTGGCAAAATTTGTGTAGATCTTCAACTATTTCAACGAATCACGCTGGCCAGGTTTCTATATATATTTTTTCTGATATGCATATACCTCCCTCATCTTATATTTCGTATATGTAAATTTTGCTTTGTACCTAGCTATCGTGTTGTGCGGTTGTGTGCAGCTCCTATCTAACTTAGCTGTCGAATTTTCAATACCTGGATTGCCCTGTGTCCCTCCTGAAATTGAACGTTCCTTTACTATAAATGGCAACTAGGTCAAGGTGAGGGTCGTTTCGCTGCACAAAGTTGAGGTAAGCAATGGATTTAGGCATGCGATCACAATCAACTGCTTAAATTCGTCCTGGGTGTGTGCATAGATGATATAATTTAATATAGCTCCTTAATAGCACCTTGAGTCCTCAAATGACTTTAAACTTTGCTATGTTCTACCAGAACACGGTTGTTCAAAAAGCAATATCGAGGAAATGGTTGTCAAATATATAATTTGCATTAGCATTGGCGCTTAGCTGGTGATGAATCCCACGTGACTTCAAGTTTTGCCTCGGGATTTGGCATACACCTTCATATGCCCTCAATGTCTCACCCTCAACTCGAGACAGCGCTCGACAAGATTCGAGTACAAAAACAATCCAAACTCCCTCACCAGAAGGCCCCAGCGACCCTGCTTATTGCTCTTGAGCAGACCTTTGATGAACAAGTACCCCCGGCCACTCGTTCTCCTGTTGCTTACTGTGCTGCATTATGCACGACCTTGGAGCAAGCTGTAAAGAGAAAACCTGAGACAGGTGATGATATTCCAATGGGGGAGGGTGATTTTGTACCTGGCGCGCTATATCTTCTGGCTTCCGTGCTTCCTCATGTCGCCACTCCGGTTGTCCGCGCTCAGGTGCCTGTTCTATTACCTTTACTTGCGCTTTTATTACCGATTTCCTTACAACATCCCCCGGCACTTCGCTCAGTACTCTCGGTTCTTGGTGCGCTCTGGGCCCCTCTCGACACCTCTACTCTCACTGGCACGCCCTTGCTCCGGAACGCATGGGCCAGTGTTCTCCAACTATGTATTGACCCAAGACCAAAAGTTCGGAAAAAAGCTCAAGAGGTGGTCAAGGTGGTACTTGCGGCGCCTCCTGCCCCGTTAATGAGGCACCCATATGCTGAACAGGTGAGCGTAGGGCAGGTTATCTTTTCGCGGACTTTATAATTTAGTGGCTTGACACAGACTGTGCAATTCTTACTAAATGTATTAATTGATGTCTCACCCGATCGTGCTGAAATTGCGATTTGGACGTGTGCATGGGCGAGGACATTGACTCCGTTTTGGCCACCCACGGTTCGTACGTTTTGTTGAGATTTTTTTCTCACCGCTTCAACTCTATGTTAGAAATTAGTCGACCTACTCCAATCACTGCTTGCACTTCCCACTCTCAACATTCCCTTTTTAACTGAGGCCGCTTATAATACGATCACAACTATACTCACGCCCGCTGCCACAGGAAGCAGCCCTGAACTTCAGGATTCAACCATGGGGTCTGTAACTCAATACCCTACAACATTGCCCTCGACACATCTGCCGGCAAGTCTTGCCACCATTCTATCAGCCCCTCCCACTAGCGATGCAGACGCAGTTCCTTGGATTGGTGCAGTTGGAGCATGCCTCCGTGCTTGGGGACATGCTTCTCGGGACCTGGAAATTTTAGAAGAAGTAGGCACTTTTCGAGTAGGAATTAGAATAATTATGCTAACATTTTCAATGACCACTTAGACCCCTTCGTTATCGCAGGATCTATTATTAGCGGTACCTAGTGCTTTCCGTGCACTCTGGTCACAATTAGAGGAAAGTCACGCTTCAGATGTCCGTTCCGCGGCCGAGAACGCGATTGTGCACGGGTTACTTGGGGGTATTTTTGGACAGGATGGAGGTAGCACACGGGTAAACATTACTCAGGCAGGGAAGGCAAATGTTGTAGCCGACTTGATGATAAAGGAGTGCTTGAAGGTTTGGGGAAAGGGTATGTTGCAACCAGGTTATTGGGCTCGGATTCTCTGATCGTATGTCGCTTCTCGTAACTAGGCCCCAAAAATGCGAAAAAGACGTCTTTGGGATTAATCTTAACAACACTTGAGGAATCGCTCGACTCAGTGTCCGCTGCTTCGTCTGGGGCGTTAGGAAATATACTTTCGATCGTAGAAGGTGTCATTAGTGTATTGGGAGTGAACTCCACGATCGGCGGTGGGTCAAACAGATTAGCCGACCCGCGCAAAGACTCATCAACTTCACCGGGATGTCCAATCCCAATTTAATTGTCTCGAATATGATATCAACATCCCAGGTCCAACCCCAGCGACTAGTTTGGCGCCGCCACTCCTAAGTGCAGTTGGAAATCTTCGCGCTGCTAAGGGGTTTGTTTGGAAGGAAAATGCGGACCGTGTAATTGGCGCTGTGAGTAGAACTTATTTTATATTCCGCTTTGTATCCCCCTTTTCCTTATTCCGGCGCTGGCGACTAATTTATCACACTTGGGGACATCTCGTCGATATATCCGGGTCTGGCGTTCTTTCTTACTGGGTCATCATAGGCGATATGTGTAATGGGTCCGATAAGTTTTCTTGAGGTCCTACCAATCAACTTAATACCAGATAAAGAAGCGTGAGTGTTTCTCTAAATCACATTGTTCGACTAGGGTTGGAAATGTGCAGATTAAAATGTTTTACTAGGCCAGGTCGTGATGGGCGGGCTTACCTTTTGCCTCTTTTGGCTGCTAATTTGTCTCCACGCACATCCGACATTCAACATTTTGTCTCTTATTTTGTTCCACTTTCGGAAAAATTATTTGAATTACAGACTTCGGCGGAGAAAGAAGGCGAACGTAAGGTACCGATTTTTGGCTGAATTATGAGTCGTTGCTAATAGCGCCATAGATTTGGGAAGTATGCATTGATCAAGTATGGAATTGCTTCAGGGGATATTGTACTGGTCTTGCCGGCCTAAAGGAGGTACGAGTTGGTTTAGTTCCCTGGAACTAGTATTGATCAATCGGTTATAGGGTCTATCCACTCCTTTCCTCCAACTGTTGACCAACCTCCTTTATACACAACCTACTCTACGAGTCTCGATTTTGCATGGTATCCGTGCGCTCGTCGCATCCAATCGCTCCATTCCGGCTGATGAGATCCATTATAACTTTGCGGAGCGATCATGTGCAGAAGAGAACCTAAAGTTTCTAGCGAGTCTGGTAGGGAACATGCTTTCTGTGCTTTTCAACGTTTTCAGCAACGTCGAAAGCAACGACCGGGGCTTAGTGGGTGAAGTAATTTCGCTATGGCTAGGCCTTGCGGATACAAAAGTGAGCCTTACCATTCGCTAACTAATGTAACTTATGATTTCGCTTAGGAACTTTCCAACACGTTCAAAAAAGTATCAGCGATGCTGGCTCAAAACCTCAAGGCGGCACCTACACCCCTTGCCTATACCACCCTTGATCTTCTTATACTTCTTATCCCACACCTTTCTTCAACCGATGGTACTAGGCTATTCGAGATTGTGTTTACCAACAGCGCGATTGCGCGTTCAGATGGTACGGTGCAGAAAAAAGCCTATCGTATCCTTGCTCGACTTGTTGAACGTGGGATCGTGGACGGCTTGCAAGAGGGAGATGAGAAGAACGCCAGGGTTGAATCAGTGCTCGCCCGCTTTGTGGAATTAACATCCAGCGTAAATGTCGCAGCCAAGCGAGTAAGCGCTAATTTCTACTTCATTTTGGGGTTTGACGCTTGAGGGTATTTTAGGACCGAATTCAACTCTTAGCAGCGCTCGCTCCTCTCATTCCCGACGGCTCCCTTCACATCATTCCATCATTGTTACCCGAAGCCATCCTTGCTACGAAAGAGGTTAGCGAAAAGGCCAGGAACTCAGCATTCGACCTAGTGGTGGAAATAGGCAAAAGGATGGAGAAAGGGGGCATTGTTGATCGAGGTAAAGTGGATGGAATGGATGTGGAGACGGGGGAAGCACAACCAAAAGGTGCGCGCGACCGAATTGGCTTGCTTTCGCATAATAATTGTTCTTATTAACCAGTTAAAGCAAGCGTCGAAGAGTATATAACAATGGTCGCTGCTGGCTTAGTGGGCGCAACGCCTCACATGATCAGTGCCACAATCACGGCGCTCTCGCGACTCACTTTCGAATTTAAATGTATGCGTGCCACGAATCGATCACTGAACTGTTTATTGATCACTCGACCCGCTAGCCACAATCTCTCACACGATGCTCTCCGAATTGGTCACTACAATTATTGTTTTCGTCTCTTCGGCCAACCGAGAGATTGTCAAGTCTGCACTCGGTTTTGCTAAAGTTTCCGTCATCTGCCTCCCAACGGCCGTTGTAAACCCTCACCTTGGCGCATTGGTCCCAGCTTTGCTTGGATGGTCTCATGACCACAAAAATCACTTTAAATCCAAGGTCATGCACATAGTCGAAAGAATGGGACGCCGGTTTGGATGGGAAGCTCTAGAAACCGCAGCCGGAAATCACGAGCGCGCCGGAGTCGTGGCGCACCTTCGCAAAAAGAAGGAACGCGCCAAGAGAAAAAAGGAAAAACAAAGTGGACAGGGTAGCGATGCGGAGGTAAGTTCGGTAAACGGAATTGGTGCTGCGTATATGTGTCTCAAACTAGGAAACTCTAGGATGTTCACGCCCGGGCCATAGCGGGTGATGCATTTGAAGACGTTTTATATGGAAGCGACAGCGGATCGTCGGATGTTGAATCTGAAAACGAGTCTCGACCCACAAAAGGATCCAAACAAGATCCTAAATCCAAGTCTGCAGAACGAACACAAAAATCGGGCATGCGCATCCGGTTGGACAACGACGAGCCAATGGATCTCCTACATGGTTCCGCCGCGAGACTAACGACTGGGGCTGCCGTGTCTGCACGACGGCGACAACCAGGGCAGGATGCATCTAAATTCAAGACAGAGGCCGCAACGGGGCGGATGGTCATTGAAGAATCCGCGGATGAAGATGAAGACGACGAAGATCCAACCGAGAAGCTCGCAGGTGATGCATATCGCGAGATGCTCACGTCGACGGATGGTCATACTCGCGACGCAAATGGGAAGGTCAAGTTTAGCAAGGATACAAAAAAGCGAAGGGCGGCAGAGCGGGAGGCGGAAAGGGACGATGATGTCGAGATGGCAGATGGGGCGGAAAGGGGAGTGAACGTGGAGAGCCCCAAAAAGAAAAAGAAACGGGAGGTTATCAAAGTTGGGGCTGAATACAAGGCTAAGGTAAGGCCCAGTTTTACGTTTCAGATCTACTAGTTTCTCATTTCTGTCGTAGAACGCTGGAGGTGATGTTAAGAAACCTGGAAAGCAAGATCCGTACGCGTACTTGCCATTAGGTTCACTAAACAAAAAGAAGGGACGACCCGGACCGCGCATCAGTATCACCGGGAGAAGGTGATATCAATGGATATGAAACGAAATACATTATTTAATCGAATTAGTTCAAAGAGAACTACATTTACCGTAGCAAGAATAGACACTTGAGACAAATTGAATCGGCAACAACAGATAGCCATGGTGCACTAAAATGGCAGGAAGAGTCGTGAAGACTCCTCGATAACATTCGTCGGTGTCATTGCGTTCCAACTATTCTGGTTGGAAGCGCCGAGAAAAGATATTCCAGGAGTCCCAATATTAATGGGAGCTGGTCGCGGCCCAAGCTATGCAACCAATACTCGAGACCGTACTATAACAACGAATCTTTCAATTATGCGGTCCCGCGTCTACTCCCGATTTTAGTTGATACCCTACTTACAACTATACAATATATATTTACTAATCCAAGGTATATAATTGTCTATCATCGTGAAGGCACTTAGACCAGACCACAGCTATCTGAAGAATTTTGCAGCTGGCGATCACTCGATTGCAAATGAAGAATATGCATATATGGTAACATCTGAGAAAACTGCTGCCCCAATTTCGAGGTGGTAGGACTCTATAAAGCTCGTCGTGCTTAGTAAACAGGGGGGTTGGTTTCTGAGGCTTTCGAGCAGTCAGGAGACTCGGGAGCGCTCCCGGTAACACATGAACGCTCCGGATATTCTCGAGCGCCCAGGAGCCCGGGGAGCCAACCCCCATGTTTCCTCAGTGCTCGGGAGCAAAATTCGACTTTGTGAAGGTCCTCTTTTTCCTCTTTTCCTCTCTTGTTCTACCATTTAGGGTAGTTTCTTTGGCTTTTTGTTCTTTTTTCACTTTAAAGTGGATTTTGAGGCAACCACTTCCTCTCGAAGGTAAAGATTTGTTGAAGTGCATAGAAAACATATATAGGAAGATAGAGAATAACGCGAGGGTGAATTAATAAGTCACCAGAATTAATAGCTATGCACCAGCTTGTTATGAAAGTTAGACTTGAATCATTAAATTAATTGTCGTCGGGCCCTGAGTAGCTGTATCCCCTCCATTAGCGGTTTCGTGATATGATTGGCGGGAGCCCAAAACAACATCCCATGATTTGCTAGAAGCTTCGGGAGAGCTGTTTGGATATCAACGTGAGTACTAGTATGCATACCCTCGCCAGGTGGGCCCACCAGAAGAACGTGATTCTTCTGGTCTTTCAAGGCAGCAATCAAATCTTGATGATAGAATTTCTTTTCCACAAGTTCACCCGTCATCATGTCAAAAGATAGCGGGAATAGAAAAGTTCTGAGGTCTTCAAATTCCTCAATATCTGAGGGATCGACTTTCGATACGATAATTTTCGAAACCCGGTTCCCATCGTAGTCGGGGGAAATGCAGACGGACCTCTTAGCATTGCTAACCTCATTTAATTGCCTGATCCACAGCATGACGAGCTCCGAGGAGGAGCCTTTTGGACGACGGTAGGATGCACCGGAGATTCTCCAAGCGTCTGATGGTTCACGCACGGTTTTCCCGTCTATCATGGTGTGGGAACTAGGTGGCACCTTGTCAATGACTTCGAAAAGCGGACCTGGGTTGGTGAAGGTCGTGTGGTACCGCACATACAAATCGTAGGCTTCAAGGATAGGGTGGTTAGACATGGGGATGGAGTGCGACAAGAGCAGAGGTGAAGAGCTAAGACGGCTTGTTGGCTGGGGGATGATGAGCTGGGTCCACATCAGCTCTTTATGGTCAAGAGGCCCAGTCAGTGTCACAGGCTACGAGCAAACCCGTGCTTCCGAGCACGGGATGATTTTGCCGACATTGTGCTCTACAAAGTCCGCTGTGCTCGGTAAACAGGGGGTTAGCTCCTGAGGCTCTCAAGCAGTCAGGAAACTCAGGAGCGCTCCGGATATTCCCGACAGGAACCCAACCCCATTGTTTCCAGGAGCAAAAATCGACTTTCAAGTGACTAGCGCTTATTCACGTTTAGCGCCCGAGTTGTTGCCTCACCACCGCTGCAGTTGATCCCGCCTTGCATAACCATTTACCCCCACTTTAAAAATTGATCCGGCGGCTTTCCTATTCATGTTGACTCCGTCTCTATTTTAGTTTACCACATGAAATTTCCTGCTTTTGCATTCCCGGGATTTGATCATGGAACAAATTGGCTCAGATGTCGAACTGGGGCGTAACCCGACGGCGTCTGGTATCACTTCCAAGATGACTTTCATCAATGGTGCAATAGCAATCTGCCTTTCTACGGCTACGACCAGTTTTGTTATGAACCCCTTTAAGCGCCGATCGCGAGCGCCACATGTCTCCTAGCCTGAACGATAGCAGATGGCGAGACCGGGACTTAACCAAGGCTCTTGATAGGAAGATCATCTAAGTTTCCCAAAAGGGTGAAATTGGTTGAGTGAGCAGTTGTTGAAATAATGTCCTGCACGCCGGGCGCTTACAGCCGTTTGCAAAAGTCGGTGGAATCGGCGCTTGAGATATCAAATTTTGGCCCTCTCCATCCCGAAAGTTCGTGAGCCATTACTTTGTAAATACACACTCAAATAAATTATAAAAAATATAATCAGAATCGCAAGGCCGTTCTGCAGATGCGCGTGTAGAAATTTTGATCTGATCCCTCCTTCATATGGGTGAATTCTGTTGCTCCTGACCCCGAGGGCTAGCGAGTATTTTGCTCATAACTCTTTCGTTTTTTGAAGCCGTGTCATAGCTCTCATGTCATTTGAATCTCCTGATCAATGTGCAGGTGCCTGTATATCTCATTATATGTATAAGTCAATATACCAAAAATCGCCACCAGATACCATTTTGCTCCTTATCTAGTCAAAAAAACGAGATAAATATAAATTTTTATATCATCCGAGTCGCAGAGATGTTCTGCAGGTGCATGCATGGTTATTTTAGCCATTTATTCTTTTCTTCAAGCAGCAATCCAGCCGGACCTGCACAGAGAAAAGCTTAAATAATACATCATGATTACGTCAGCCAATTATCTTGCCTGAGTCCAGCTGGATTGCTGCTAGCAAAAGAGAGCACATGGCTGAAATAATAATAGATGCACCTGCAGGACATTTCTGTGACTCGGATGATATAAAAATTTATATTTATCTCGTTTTTTTGACTAGATAAGGAGCAAAATGGTATCTGGTGGCGATTTTTGGTATATTGACTTATACATATAATGAGATATACAGGCACCTGCACATTGATCAGGAGATTCAAATGACATGAGAGCTATGACACGGCTTCAAAAAACGAAAGAGTTATGAGCAAAATACTCGCTAGCCCTCGGGGTCAGGAGCAACAGAATTCACCCATATGAAGGAGGGATCAGATCAAAATTTCTACACGCGCATCTGCAGAACGGCCTTGCGATTCTGATTATATTTTTTATAATTTATTTGAGTGTGTATTTACAAAGTAATGGCTCACGAACTTTCGGGATGGAGAGGGCCAAAATTTGATATCTCAAGCGCCGATTCCACCGACTTTTGCAAACGGCTGTAAGGGGTTCATAAAAAACACTGGCTACAACTAATAATAACCCTAAGCTTTATTTCTAAATAGCTCGTTGAAATTATTAGACACTTGACGGGCCATGTATGCAATATCACTTCTCAATTTGACTCATCCAGGTACAGCAACCATGCGACGTCCACTAGCGGTTCGGCGATATATACCGTAGCACGTTGCGTGATGGGGATCAGGTCGGCTTGGAGTGTCTTAGGTTTTTGGTTGGTGGCACTCTATCGGGATCGAATTGCGATGGTTTCACCTTGGATAGAACACGGTAACTTGAGCTGGTTTCTCTCCCATGAGTCGAATGAAGTACTCGCAATGTAACTATCCCCGTACTCATAATCACCCAATTCTCAAGGTGCTGCTGATTATTATTCGTTCCATTATTGATGCACATCAAACCAAGATTAACTAAATTATAACACGCAGGTTAATGATGAATGGGCTGGGCCTCGAGAAGTTCCGGGGCAGGCCGCAGGTCAGATTCTTTGACCTTTCCTGTTAATTCGACCTCCTGATTCGGGGTATGCCCGCCTCGTGCACTAGCGTCATTATAGCCAGCCGTTACAACCGCCGAAGTAGCCTGCAACATGGGGTGAGTATTTGGTAATGCAACAAGGAATATTGATACTGACAAGAACCGCGTCACCAGTTGCCTTGCGTACGCTGTTTACTGCCTCGCCTGGTGTTTCAGCTAGCTCCAGCGCCTCTGGGCTTACGCTGTGTTCGATTATAAAGGTTGCGCCGTCGCGGGTGACAGATCTCGCCTCGGCCCTACAACCAATAATGAACACATCACTCATACCCTCCTCTACGCACTCACCCATCTCTAACTCCAGATCCAACGCCCGCCTGTCTAACGCCCTTGAGGAGCCCTTCGCCCCCATCACCCGACTTGTAAGGGCTACCTAATTCTCGATCGTCCTTTGGCACGCCAAACCCTCCTGACCAACCTGCGTTATCGTCATTTTCTTCGGCGGCGGCGCGCTCGACTTGGTTTTCCATGCCAAGCATGTGGACGAGACGCTCCCCAATTGCAACACCGGCTCTGGCGACCGTTTCGGTTGCTTTGGAGAGCACAGATCCGGCGGTAGCACCAATACTTGTTCCGACCTGGTGTAATTCTATCATGTAGGCCGGGTGGTGGAGAAAATACTGGTGCTTACGGATACCATGGTTTGACTTGCTGAGGATGCATATGATTGGAATGCTGCGCTACCGGATACAGCCGAATCTACGATCGGATGTGTTGTCGGCGAGGACGTTGATGGTTCGGCAGGTGGATCGGTGGTATGCCTTTCATGTCTGAGTAAACAGCTATAAGAACCAAACGAGAACCTACCTCCTTAAGCTTGTGGCCCTCCTGATAGATGAAGCGGCTTTGAGTCCCGCTTCGCGCGCGCTCGATGCGATTTCGTCTGCGATCGCAGCAGTTCCTTCTTGCAACAACCCACGCTCAACCAAGATATCTTCAAACATGTTCCGGGCGACTTCTGCTTCGCTACCTGGTACTTGGATGTCCTCAGGCAGGGTGAGCTTGACGTATGTTCCCGCGCCAACCGGAGCATCATCGAGCACTGGTGCAAAGATATATATCCGTGGCGACGAGGTGTGAGTATAAAATGGAGTAGATTTAGTTATCGGAAAAGCCGCATTGCCAATCTTGAGAGTGAGAATGATACCCGAAGTGTCGGACGAATGTGTCGTGGGAGATTGTGCTGCGGGCTCGGAGGCATCGAGTAGCTGAAGGGTTCCAACTGCGAGAGGGACATCCCCAGTCGGCAAAACTTGAACTGAAGTGCAGTCGTCGATGGACACTAGTGTCGTTGACATGGTGGAGTTGTTGATTCAAATGGCTAGGCGTAGGGTTATATGCAGTCTGGGCCCCCTGACGTCATATATATCTGCACCACCATTACGTCATATTGGCGCTTAGCACCCCGCCACTAAAAATCAATAAATATGTAACCTCCTCATAACCTCCGCACAAGGTCATTATTCCCTATTTCGATGCCATATTATTGTGATCCTTGTTGCGTCAGATAGTTACCCTGGGTCGCGATATAGTCGAGACAACTCGTCACGTGGTCCCGAGATTCGTGCCTCGTTCTCCGACCGGGCACGTTCTGAGGCTGGCCACTCGAAATTAGCACCTCTTACCAGATTACCTAGGTTACGATCGACATGCGCCTCATTCTTTGGATGTCCACTACGTACATATACGGCAAATTCTGCCCAAGCGCTTGATAACTGACCAACAACACAATTCACAACTCGCTGGACATACCTACGAACCCCAGTCTCCCAAGCCTACATGAAACACCCCGATGCAAAACAGGTGAAAAGGCAATGTAGGCAGCCCGGAAATGTAAAAATTTAGCCCGGCATGTATAGCCACTCGCCAGAATGAGGCGATACAACAGTGTTACATCTTGTGGCGGGGTCCAATGTAGTTGGGTTGATCTCTGGCGCACGAGTCCAGTCGAAGCAGTGATCTATTCTACACTATCATCTGGATATGGTCGGGGCTGGGAGCTTTGGCGGCAGTTCGGATCACCGGTATTTGTAAATTCTCTTCAACAAATGATAGCTGAGGTCTTTCTTCTGCGTGTTCATCTCAACTTTCCCCGAGACGATTGAATATGACGCCGGGAATCTAACTTTTTAAGTTGCACGATGTGAATATCTCCCTAAAATCTTATACAACCTTGAAAGGCTATGTGGTTCACAACTGCATATTTGATGAACATGAAATTGACCGATACCATGTATAGGGTGCATGCGCTTAGGAGACACTGCACGCATTCAGCAACAATTCAACTGGATCGCATTCGCTTGTCTAGAAGATAAACCAAAGTGAGACCTGATATAAAGCACCCGAGTTGAACCTCCCAGTCCTTCAGCGTCCAATCCCTCCCAAGCACTCAGACATAACAAACTCAACATGCGCTTCGCTGCTATCTCCTTGCAAATCTTGTTCCTCTTCGTCCTTTCTAGGGTAACTACCGCCCTTCCCCAGCCTGTTCACAATAGCGAGGTTGCTGCTCGTGACGGGCACTACGGCGGACACCATGGTGGACATCATGGCGGCTACCATGGGGGTCACCATGAGGGTCACCACGGAGGCTACCATGGAGGTGGACATCACCATGCTGCTCGCCACGGAGGGCATCATGAAGGTGGACACCATGGAGGCCACCACGGAGGTCACCACGAGGGTCATCATGAAGGCGGCGGACATCCGCATGCTATTCGTGATGGGGGGCACCATGAAGGTGGCCACCACGGCGGATACCATGAAGGTGGTCACCACGGCGGCCACCAAGGTGGCTACCATGGAGGTCACCACGAAAGCGGCCACCATGGCAGCCACCACGAAGGCCACCACTGAGGCGAAGGCTACCACTTGGCCCAGACATTGGCCCAGGGTGAGCTGTCCGAATTACAACTACCCAATCAAACACTCACGCATACAATTGCCATTCTAGGCGCAGTGGGCTTGGATGAATGTTAGACTGCCACATCGGCTCTTATTTAATTCTAAATAGATGGCCTTGTATTTTTTGCTTAATATCTCCCTTATTGTATTTCGGATGCGACCTAATCAATGTAAAAAATTATGCACATACTTCTGACTGCAGTAAGTTAAACTGGCATAGAACCGAACCAGAACGTTATGGGAATAGTATCTATAAGATAACGATGCTGCGCAATTGCGCAAGTAGCCGGCCAGCCAAATCCCACTATATACACAAATGTACTAGCACAAGCAAAATACAAAGCAGTTCAGTAATTGCAAATGGTCACACTGTTTGGGCTTCAACTATGGCTGCGAAGGAGACACACATACACACATATATATTCTCAAAGAGCTAACTTCTAAATGTGTCGAACAAACCAAGAACATAACAAGCTGCGGCTCATGCAGGACGTCAACCCTACGTGGCTCTCCCACAACTGCGAGAACAAATAGCTAACCAGTACCAGTCACCCCAAAGCACAAGACACCCATCTTTTATGGTGCGTCACTAGTACTATCAGCGCTAACCTGCACCTGTGCACCTGACTAGTATTAATGGTTTCACAATTCAACATACTCTGGCACTCGGCTCTTGGCCTCGTCGATCGGTGGGAGAGGCATTGATCGAGAGTGGGATTTCTTGCGTGACTGCTTGCGTAGTCGCCTCGGGTTGCATCATAACAACTGGAGAAACTCCAAACGACAAGCTGAAGGTGCTGGGACCTCCAGCTAGTGCTCTTCGTCAGGAAAAACAGCATGGGATAATTAGAAGCAAATTTGCTAAATTATCCCATTTACCAGTTTCCTAACCCCCCTGGCACCTGAGACCCTGTTAGCCCAAATTACACCCTGATTATCCCTGTCATAAAAAGGTCTGATTCATGCAGAAATGGCATAAAAATCCTGGCTTACATAAGCATTACATAAGCTAATCATAACCTTATTAGGTAGTGGGCCTCCAAGAGGAAAGCTGACACACCCTTAGTCATACCACAAACCTGTCTCTGTACTCAAAGGAGATGTCCCAGGAAGGGGAGTTATCATTCAACAGACAAGAATCATGTGACTCTCAAGAACAGCCACTTGTCACCTGACTCTGACTTTGCCATTTCACCACCAAACAGCCCAAGTCACTTGTGCCCACAACCCACCACATCACATGCCCATGCACCCAGACACACACCCAGGGGTGCTTTATAGCATTTAGCCTGTTTGGGCACAAGGGGAAAAAAAAATAATGGCTGGTTGGCAAGAATGATCAAATTGCCAATAGACTAGACCATATATGGGGGGACATTTTGACAGATCCAAAAAGGAAAATGATAGAGAAAAATAAATAAAAAATGTTTGGTTCTGAAAAACCGTCTCCACAGCCTATTTGAAATTCCCAAAAAGGAAATTTGTGCCCACAGATGCACACTACTGTTTCTGCAGTTTTTGTTCCCTCTTTCCATATATGGTAAGTCTGTGGGTAAATTACACTCTGTGCAAATTATGCAACCCCCATAGATAAAGTCAATCAAATTTGCCCTTATTTTGCCAAAAGTCTAATTATCCCCTGCTGTTTTTCCTGATGTTGGCACACTAGATGAATAAGAATCAGTTGGTTGGGTATGGTGAATGAATGTGTAGGACAAACTTGATTGGCAGAGCTGACACGGGCTTGGGCTTGACTTAAAACACCCATCGGAAGAATTTGACGTATTCCGACTTGGCTTCTTGCCCAAGCCCAAAAAATACGAAGAAAAGTACCGAAGAAGCAGGTACTACATACCAGCTCAATAAATTGATCCGCCAAGAAAATGGAGATTTATCAGCTCGGTGGACCTGGTTAATGTGTTGCAAACCCGAATGTACATCATCCCAGTTGGTCCATGGCTGAAGCCCAGATATTGAGGTGTTGTCAATGAGAAAATACAAGGTAGTTGCAGTTGTGTAGAACATTTGGATGATCGAATGGATGATGAACCGGAGGTAAAGGGTAGTAGTAAGTCCAGATTGTGAAGATTGCAATGCTTCCTGGACTTGAGCACGACGATGGATAAACCAGCAGAGAGAAATAGCCAGTTGGACTTGTGAGCAAATAATAACACCATGAAGCAATAAATACATGCCTGCATATACCAACACTCCAAGAGAGACGCATACAGGAGGAATGTCAAAAATAAAGAGTAACACAACGGAAGGATATGTAGACTATATATCACCATTTATACTTGAGATATGAGAGCTTGAGCTAAGACTAGTTACATACGTACAACTTTAAAGCCACATCCAAACCCCTCATATATGGTAAAACGAATTTGCTGAATTATATAGTCTACAATTCAGATCAGTTTCAGCCTTAGATCATGTTTGCTTGCACATACACAACACCATAATAATAATTGGAAACCCAACACAGACCGCAAGGTCAAAGATTGCACGGCAGCGCTTCTCTGATGCATCTGGTATTGGGTTGTGTGGGGAAGCAACCCAGGCAAGAAACCTACAAATGCAAAATACAGAGGAAGGAAGAGCAATATTAGCACCAACTACATCAGGAAAAAAGGTCTGGCAAATTAGACTTGGAGGTTAATATGGGTAAATTTAGGCTGAGGTACCAGGGGGGATGGATAATTTACCCTCAAATCTAAAAGACCTAGAAAGTCATTGAGTTTGATGCAGAAATCATATAAAAAATTTTCAACCAGAAATTTCCTTTTTGGGTCATTTCAAAATTACTATATATGGAAGTCACAAATTATCTCAGTTTCATTTATCTTTTTGCTACATCTTTCCTTTTCAAGAAAATTTCAAATTCATTTCGGAGCAACCCATATATGGTCTAGTTTATTGCCAATTGATCAATCTCTGCAACCAGCCATTATTTTCTTATCCCCTTATGACCAAAGTGACTAAATGCTATAAAATACCCCTGTGTGAAGGTTGGGCATGCAGGCCTGATGTGATGTGGTGGTGGTACATGGGGGGAGGGGACTTTGCCTGGTTGTGGCTGAAGTGGCTGAAGTGGCTGAAGTGCCAAAGTCAAAGTCAGGTGATGTGTGGCTGTTCACTCATACACCTCCCTATTTGGGAAATCTGTTTGGCTTTGTTTTCATGACATAATCATACCATATACCCATTTATAGAATGTATCCTGGTTCTAATCCTGGTTCTAATCCAGGCAAATTTAGCCTCCTATACAGGGGGGGTTGGAAAAAAGGATAATCAGGTAATTTGGGCAAATTAGGCCACATATACCCCCCTGGTTTTTCCTGATGTATAAGTCGTGTACCTGCAAACCAGTTAGCTACAGCCATTGAAAAAAGAAACGAGGGTTACTAATATCACACCAGATCTCATATTTCACTATGGTATTGTCAATCCATATAGTGGCATTCATTCCTCGGACGATATTGCTGATAGCCAGCCAGATAATGAGGGAGAGCATAGCAACGTTGCATGTTCTCCAGTGCAAGGGAAGAAGAATGAGAACTAAAACCGCACAGAGGAATGATATTGTAGGCATTTCAGCCCCCATTTTGAGTGGCCTGGAGATTACTTGTAACCGAGAATGACATGTCAGAAGGACGTTATGGATTTATATATATGGAGTGGGCATAGGTAACAGTATCTCAGAAAAGTAATATCTAGTGTCCGATGTCGCCATGCTGTTTAACTCGTTTGGGCGAGTGTGCTTCTTGCACCGTGTGCCAAGGAGAACATGCCCATAACATATATACGATCCTCAAGTCAACTGCCCTTCGAGTCCATGATCCACATGCAATGCTGGAGATTCCATGGGTGCCACCCACCCAAAAACAAGTGTGCCGATGAAATACGAACCTGAGGTCAAATAAATATTAGTCCAATTTGGGTTGTCTTACCCAATGCATTGCCGTGTTACCCTACATATACAGGGTCGCAGAAGAATGCCTGCAAATCACAGATCTTGGAGGTGTGTGTTAGACTCGCACTACGGCGCTTACGGAATGGCGAAGCGCCGAGATGACAAATGAAGCGCTTATAACGCAAGCGGGAGTCGCAAGGAGGGAGACGAGTCTGACGACGAGAGAGAGAGAAGTCGGCGGACGAGAGAATGGATTAATTTGTGCACAAAGAGTAGATGTATGTACGAGTAAATTGGAGTTGTAACGAGTAAAGAACAAGGGACGCTGTAGGCGCTTTAAATACAAGACGGGCAACAAATATTAGTAAAGGCCGAAAAATGGCGATACGCCTACAGAGAGAGACTGAACGAGAATATATGAGAAAAGATATTAAGGCGCGTTAAGCGAGATTGGGCGGGCGCGCACAAATGAGTGGAACGCAAGCAGAAAGAGTTACGCGGAGTAAAGACGGCGGCCGGACTGGCGCGTGACGTGGAGACGGCGGCCGAAGACAAAGAAAGAAAGTAAGTAAGGGCAGCGAGTAACGTGCGTGCGAAGGAGAAGTGCGTAGCGCATACAAAGAACGATATATTACTTAATAGAATGTATTTATAAGCCGTTACGTGTGTTACGGCCTGATCCGTAACAGGACCCCCCTCTTCAGGTGCGAGCTCCGTCGAGTCTTTTGCGTCGAGTACGAGTGGGTGGAGGAGACGCCGGAAGTGGACGAGGGCGGGAAATACGACCAGAACGAAGGGTCGTTTGGGTGGGCACAGTGTAGGATTCCTGCCGTAAGGGAGGCGGCGTAGGAATACGGATAGGCTCGTAAGGCACAGGCGGAGAGGACGGCGCGGGGTTATTGAAAACGTCCGGAGAAGGCTCGGGGTCTGGGAATTGGTCTGCGGAGTTGGAGGCGTTCGGCTCGGGTGGGTTGAGTAAATGGGGTGGAGGCCGAGGCATTCGGCGGTTAGCCGTGCGCCGATGGAACTGCTCAATAAGCTCGTTAAGACCGATGGACATGTCTGAAAGTGGGACCCAAGAATTCTCGTCGGGAGGTAAACCTTTCCATGAGACGAGATAATCGAAGCGCCGGCCGACTTTCCGGCAATCGAGGATTTTGTCGACCTCGCGCCAGGGTTCGGAGTCGCCGTCAAGGTAGACAGGCAATGGCGGAGGCTCGACGCGGCCAGGAATGTCGGTCGGGGAGTGGTAAGGCTCGAGAAGAGAAACGTGGAAAACATTATGTAGTCTAGAAAGAGAAGAAGGTAGTTTAAGCTTAAAAGAAACAGGTCCGCAAGCGGATAAAATGATAAAAGGGCCCAGCTTGCGGTAATCGAGTTTGTCAGAAGGACGGGTAGTCTTGATGTTGCGTCGGAGTAGCCAGACACGATCCCCAACCTTGAATTTGGGAGCGGGTTGAGCGTGCCGGTTAAATTGTTCGGCGGCATCGCGCTGCGCATGCTCGAGCTCGGCTCGCAGCTCCTGATGGATGAGATCGAGACGGGAGGCGAGCTCCTCGGAGGAAGGGACAGTCGATTCCGAGTTAATGTGTGGCTCGAAAGTCGGGTGAAACGCATAGTTAGCGTAGAAAGGGGATTGTTGAGAGGACGCGGAAGGATGGTTATTGTATGCGAACTCAGCTAGTGGCAAGTAATCGACCCAATCGTCCTGTTGGTAGGAGACGTAGCAACGGAGGTAGGCCTCAAGGGTTTGGTTCGTACGTTCGGTTTGTCCGTCCGTGCGTGGATGATAAGCGGTCGCATGCTTGAGTTTTACGTCAAGCAATTCCATGAGGCGAGTCCAGAATTGGGATACAAAAAGAGAACCACGATCAGAAACAATAGAGTCGGGTAAACCATGAGCGCGAAAGATATGAGTAAGGAATAAACGAGCAAGATCGGGAGCCCTAATGGTTTCTACAGTAGCTACAAAATGTGCCATTTTAGTAAATCTATCAACGACAACCCAAATTGAATCGCAGCCGTGAGAAACTGGTAGCTTAACAATGAAATCCATAGAAATCGCCTTCCATGGGCGTTCGGGAACGTCAAGTGAGCGTAGAAGTCCGTAAGGACGATGGCGTTCGGCCTTTGTGCGCGCGCATATATCGCAACTTGTGACGTAGCGGCGAATGAAGCGCTGCATATTGGGCCAGGAGAAGTCTCGAGAGACTAAATTCAGAGTTACGGCGCGTCCAGGGTGACCAGCAAGGACGGCGTCGTGTCGGGAGCGGAGAATCTCGACTCGAAGCGAAGCGGGGACATAGATCTTGCCTTTATGGAGTACGGAACCGTCTGAAACCGAGAAATTGTCATCAGTAGTGGAAGAATCTTGCGCATATATCCACTCAGGGTCGGTTTTCAGCTCGCTTTTGAGTCGTTCGAGGAAATCGGGTGCTCCGATAGTGAAAGTCGCAGCTAAAAGCGCGGAAATAGTCGAGGAAGGGGGCTCGGGAGAGGTGGAAAAAGTCTCGGAGATAAGTTGGAGGTGTGCCGGGGTAAGTAATGCTTTCTTCTGGACCAATAATGCGGGGTCCCCCTCCTTAGGGACGTAGTCGGGACGGCGGGAGGGAGCATCGGCAGGGTTCTTGGTACCAGGAGCATAGGAAAGGACGAAATTAAAATCGGCAAGGAAAAGCGACCAGCGCGCTTGTCGGCGATTAAGAACTCGCGTAGTCATGAAATATTCGAGATTACGATGGTCAGTAACGACGGAGACAGGCAGTGATGAGCCGAGAAGCCAGCTGCGCATGTGTCGGAAGGATTCGACAATCGCGAGCATTTCCTTGTCGTAAATTTCGTAATTAATTTCGGCAGGGGAGAGTTTTCGTGAGAAGTAGGCGACCGGGTGTAATGCGCCTGAGTCATCGGGTTGGCAATGAATTCCCGAAATGGCGAAATCGGAAGCGTCGGTAAATAAAGTAGATGGAAGCGACGCGTCGAAATGTCGAAGGACACCCTGAGTCTGAAAAACGTGTTTGAGCTCGTTAAATGCGAGTAGTGCGACATCGGGAAAGATGAAAGGAGTACGAGGACCAGGGGCGGCCAATTTATGCGTGAGGTCGTGTAACGGCTTACAAATCGATGCGTAGTTTGGAATAAATCGTCGATAAAAGTTAGTAAAGCCGAGGAAAGATTGCACGTCCTTGACGCTTTTGGGTATTGGCCAATCGGAAATGGTCTCGAGCTTCGAAGGGTGCATAGAGATACCGTCAGCAGTGAGAAAATAGCCGAGATATTCGACTTCGGAGCGATGAAACTCGCATTTCTTGGCGTTTGCGTATAAATTATTGCTTTTCAGGCGCTCGAGGACTGCACGAACGTCGCGAGTGTGGTCGGACTTAGTACGGGAAAAGATAAGTATGTCGTCGAGGTATACCACACAGCATATATCGAGTAGATCGCGTAGTACGTCGGTAATTAGCGCCTGGAAGGTTGCGGGAGCGTTAGTAAGGCCGAAAGGCATTACGAGGTACTCGAATAAGCCAAGATTAGTGCGGAACGCCGTTTTCCACTCGTCTCCGGCGGCAATACGGATTAAATTGAACGCGTTCTTGAGGTCGATTTTGGTAAAATATCGACAGCCATTTACGCGATCGAGAAGATCGGAGATGAGGGGTAGCGGGTATCTATTCTTCTTCGTAATGGCGTTTAAGCCTCGGTAATCGACGCAGAGTCGAAGCTCGCCTGATTTACGCTTGACGAAGAGGATTGGTGAGGCGGCAGAAGAGGTGGAGCGTCGAATGAAGCCCTTCGCAAGGTGCTTCTCGATATAATCGACAAGTGCTGCGCGTTCGTCGCTGGTTAAACTGTAAATTGGGCCGAAGGGTGGAATTTTGCCCTCTTCGAGCTCGATTTGCATGTCGTAAGGCCGATGTGGGGGTAGCGAATCGACTTCAACGGGGTCGAAGACTTGTGCGAGGTCCCAATAGGCCTGTGGGAGGAATTCTTTGATTTCAGCGAGTCGTTCGGCAGTGGATTGAGTGGGTGTATGCGTGGAAATACCGGCTATGACCGGTGTTTGGCCAAAAGTAATGTGGCCCGTAAGAGATTCGCGGGACCGTGCATACTTGAAGAAGCGTGCGCTCCCAATAATGCGAATATCGAGGCCGCGGGGCAAAGCCGCGGTGCCTGGAGCTTCTAGACTGGGGCCTGTCGGCAAGGCAAAGTGATCGGTCGGCACTGCGGGTTTAGTCAGCGTCGTCGGCTCCTCAGAGCCGTTGGAAATCGAGGCAGG
Organism: Ceratobasidium theobromae; assembly: GCA_037974915.1. Lineage (NCBI taxonomy): Eukaryota > Fungi > Basidiomycota > Agaricomycetes > Cantharellales > Ceratobasidiaceae > Ceratobasidium > Ceratobasidium theobromae. The sequence goes on from JBBBZN010000058.1 coordinate 88,296, forward strand.
AATGATCGGACAGGGGCCTGATCGTTCTGGAACCTCGGGGGCGAGGAAGGTTGGCGCCGCATATCGTTTGACGGCGCTAGAGGGTAAAGACTGGATAGTTAGTGCGTCGGCCGCGTCCGGACGACAGCAAGTTAAAGTTATCGTGCCCTTATCCCAGTCGATGGCGGGATTGTGGGTTTTGAGCCAGTCGAGACCAAGTAAGACTGGATACGGCATTGAAACAACGCCAAGCGAAAGATGTTCGAAGTGAGAATTGGCGATAGAGAGAAATGCGGAAACCTCATGGGTTAATGCACCGGAGAGGAGAGGACGCCCGTCGATCGTGTGGATGATTTGTGGATCGTCTAGGCGTTGTGAAGGGATGGAATGGACACGAATAAAGTCCTCGGAAATGTGGGAGCGGGTCGCACCCGAATCCAAAAAGGCAAAAGTATTGATAGGAGTATCTAAAGACAGAGTAATAGGGATGAATAAGTGACCTATATGTGAACTAGAAATGGCAGAGAGAAGGAGAACAGGAGCGGTAAAGGAAGTAGAAAGAGAGGATGTGGGTATATGCGCAGCGGAAAATACCGGGGATGCGGCCGTGGAGGTTAATCCCGCAAGACCTAGGTCGCTTTGGCCTGCGGTTTGGCTTTTCCCGGCACTTTAGCAGTTTTCCGATCATTCTTCTCTTTGAGGAGTTGGCAGTTGTCGGTGGTGTGGGATCCGCCGCAGTACATGCAAAGCCCTAAGCGCTTTCGGCGCTCCCTTTCGGTGGAGTCGAGAGGCTTCGTACGGATGGCGCTGAGGTCCATTGGAGCTGGACCGGAGGTGGAAGTCGAGGGCGTCGAAATTGAAGGGGAAGAATCCGAAGGGGAAGATCGCTTCGTTTTCTGCCATTCGTGCAAGCGATTGTCGCCATCGATAGCTCGTGTAATTAATTCGTCGAGCTTGCCTTCTTTGCCGTCTGGGAGACCATAGATCCATTTCTGGACCTCCTGTTTAAGTCCTTCGAAAAATATATTAGAGAGAAAGAATTCTTCTTGCGGGAGAGCCGCGCTAATTTCGCGAAAACGCGCAGCGTAATGAGAGACCGAACCCGTTTGTTTGAGTGACTTAAGTTTGCGGAAAGCCTCTTCGACCTTATTGGAAGAGCCGAAATGTTTCTCGAAGGCTTCCGTGAATGCCTTAAAGTCGTCTAGATGGGTCGGATGGGATATGCGAACTCCAGCGACCCAATCGTGAGCGGTTTGGGTTTCACGCAAGAAAGATGCCATATAGAGAACCTTCTGGCGGTCCGAACTGAATGCTGGACCCTGTAGCTCGATATCGTCACGGAGGTCCTGGAGGAAGCGTTCGACATCCTGGACCTTTCCGGAGAATTGAGCGAGTTTCGCGCCTTTAATGGGACGCGTGGTCGAGGTAGTAGGAGTCGCAGCAGTAGAAACGGCAGCAGGAGGTGGAACGGGAAGGGAGGAATTAGCCACGAGTAAGGATAACTGAGCAGAAATGCCGTTAAGCGAGTTTTCGACACCGATGAGGCGTGAATCTAGGTGGTTTTGTGAGATTTCGATGTCCGAAATAGATTTATTAAGGCCGTTGACGGTGTCGTTAAGTTCGCCTAGTAGTTTGACATGAGCGTCGCGGATTTCTGAAATAGCTCCAGTGAAATCGATCGTAGGATCGATGTTGAAAAGATTCTGGTCCGACATCGCGAGGAAATTCGCAAAAAATCGGAGAAAAATCGTATGGATGCGAGAGGATAAAAAATGACCAGGGGACCTCAGTATATGCGTGTAATGAGGTAAGGCCCGGTGAGCACTCGTTACAAACTGTTAGACTCGCACTACGGCGCTTACGGAATGGCGAAGCGCCGAGATGACAAATGAAGCGCTTATAACGCAAGCGGGAGTCGCAAGGAGGGAGACGAGTCTGACGACGAGAGAGAGAGAAGTCGGCGGACGAGAGAATGGATTAATTTGTGCACAAAGAGTAGATGTATGTACGAGTAAATTGGAGTTGTAACGAGTAAAGAACAAGGGACGCTGTAGGCGCTTTAAATACAAGACGGGCAACAAATATTAGTAAAGGCCGAAAAATGGCGATACGCCTACAGAGAGAGACTGAACGAGAATATATGAGAAAAGATATTAAGGCGCGTTAAGCGAGATTGGGCGGGCGCGCACAAATGAGTGGAACGCAAGCAGAAAGAGTTACGCGGAGTAAAGACGGCGGCCGGACTGGCGCGTGACGTGGAGACGGCGGCCGAAGACAAAGAAAGAAAGTAAGTAAGGGCAGCGAGTAACGTGCGTGCGAAGGAGAAGTGCGTAGCGCATACAAAGAACGATATATTACTTAATAGAATGTATTTATAAGCCGTTACGTGTGTTACGGCCTGATCCGTAACAGTGTGGAACTGAGCTAGTGAAATCTGCTTAGACAGGGCCAAATTAAACTGGTGCAGCTGATCACCTTGCTCGTGTATTGGCGGGCTTCAGCACACATGCTCTGACTTGTTGGGAACCTAAGGCCTTCAACGTCTTTCACCTCCCTTTTAGCCATTTTAGTATGGAACTTATATTGGCCTCGCCGCCACCACAGCATAACCTAACACAGTTTACATCATTCAGGAGTGCAGGAGACGATGACCAGGGATGAACACGCGCCCGTCCAAGGCACCCTGCGTGCGTCGGCCTTGGTAATTAGTATACCATATATACCATTGGTGATCAACTTCCTGAATTTAAGAGTGGACACAAAATCCTCCACGGTCAAAGCCAATCTATTTCGATAAAATGCATGCGCATATACATAAAAGAAATCATGAAAATACGATTGATTCTTCTATACACACTCACTAATAACCGTTCCGCTCATCGTATGTTTGCTAAAGAGTGCAAGCGCTCACTGTCGGCACTGGCCATGGGTAACTCATTATGTATCGTTCAACAACAGCAAACTCAATGCAATCAATATAGACTAACCACTCTCCGAAGGTACGGATTCAAATCGTTTGGTACCACTATTCCCCCTCTCCTCGGTCCGAAGCTTGAACGCTAGCCAGCAGGCACACAGACTCAGAATTTCAGACGGAGGTAAGTGTTTGTCACGTGATCGATGATTTGTGGGCACAGTGATAATTTTCTCTTCGTAACGCGCATACGTCGTTTGTTAATATTGTCCCTACATCCGCTCACGAGCTCAAACCCGGTGACCGCATAACGTACGTCAACAGCCACATCGAATACCTCGTAGCAACGCTGAGCACTAAAATAACTTATTTGCAGACTTTTTTGGATATATGCGCCAAGTCTGATGATTTTATTGTATCCTTCAGCATTGTTGGAATGGCCCACCACCTTTGAGTTAGTCACGCTAGCGCCCTGTGGAGCCAGGGAATTTTAGTCCCTATCGATATTCGGCTCTAGACTTATACCGGCTTGAAATTTGTTGACCTATGGAGATCAATGCACGACCACCTGCATTTTCTTACTTGGGATTCAGGACTCAAACAATTTTGTGGATATATAACCCTAGCAGGCTAGCACCGCGAACAGGTGAGGACACTTAATTAAGCTTCTAGGAGTTGGTTCTTTGCTTCGCCATGGACAAGATAATCCAGCCGTTGATGATAATTCCAGCGCTGTGTGCATAGTCTGGAGAATAGGTAGTTTATATGGCCATCAGTGGGCCATCTAACTGAGGGTAAACTAGCAACGGCCGTGGTTTTTGTGGGGCGCGATGGCAATGATCATAACAGAGAAGTTGTAGTGTGCGCATATAACCTAGTCGTGTAAAGTTCGAAGAACAACATCGTATGCTATTCATAGGACTCGTGAATCCATTCCCTTCAAAGCGCGCTGTGCGTCTTAGACCCATTGTTATGACTGCCGCTAAAATTAGTCGTATGATCGTTCCCCACCAGCCGATTTTTTATGTTGGGGCCGAATGACAATTTAAAATTGTTTGGTGCATGGGAACACCATTGTATAGATTAGCCGCCCAGTCCACCCGAATTGAATCGGACTTGTGACACATGCGCGTTTAGAGCCTGGTCTGGGTTCGTTGTCCACTAGTGTCCGCTCAAAATGACAGGAATTTTCCCAATGCTGTTTGTTCGGTTCCAGACACTCGCACTTGGCGAGCTCGAGTTTTCAAGGAGACCTTTGAGGACCGTACAATTTCCATCTTGAACGGTGGATTCCGGAGCCAAATTCAGCAAAGACTGGGCTTGAACGTGTGTTTTGTTGATCCAGGAAGGGTCGGTGTTTAAGGGATTCAATCGAGTATATATTGAGTACACCAAATTTGTCGACTGATCAGGTACGTTCAGGAACTTGATCCGACGGGTCCCTTCACGACGACGAGCTCGAAAATTCGGGATGAATGCGCTGGGGGCAAATATACAGCGAAGAGTGATGCGGGGCCCCAACATTCGTATACATGTACTATGCATAGGTGCTGCTATAAGTGCACAGGGATTACAGCGGTGTATTCATCTACGGGAGCCATCAAAAAAGATCCGTTTTTGAATGGATCGGGACGTTTTGGACAGGACTGAGGATCTTATTGAGTTCCAGATACTTATAAGAGGCGGTCAGTGGTTGAAAGCAGCATTCTCCCTTATGCTGCTCCAGGCCGTGTTATTGGCGACATTTGCTCTGTCGCGGGCTCTCGATCACGTGCATCGGAGCCACTCTCATGCGCGCCTCAGTAGGAAGCTAGCCAGTCGTTCCCTTCAATATAGAGCAACCCCGGTTCTACCTCAAGGATGGGCTTACAAGTACTGTGCCAGAGAGGCCGAGGGGCGAACACTGACCGGTACCTAATTTATTATAGATTTTGCGATTTTTTGCTCACAGCTCGCAGGTTATTCATTCACTTCTAATTCTATGACTGTCGATCTTTGCGTTTCTACCTGTGTGAGCCATGGGTTCAGTATTGCCGGCGTCGAATTTGGCTCGGAATGTTATTGCGGAAATTCATTTGTTGGGCAATCGTCGGGAGGTGGGACTGTCGCGCCAGAATCAGAATGCAACATGCCGTGTGCTGGGGATTCCTCTCAGACATGTGGTGCCGGATGGCGCCTTTCTGCCTATGGCTCTACCACAACGACTCCTGGCGCACCCGTATTACCCGCTGGCTGGTCTGCAACTTCCAAGTGTATCACTGAGCCATCCACTGGCAGGGCCCTCGTCGGTAATTCCTTTATTTCCCAGGGTATGACATTGGACATGTGCATCGACGTGTGCGATCAGACAGGGTTCTCCTATGCGGGCGCTGAGGTTAGTAATTTATTGGCATTTTCTACTATTTTATTGATGTGATTGCAGTATGCCAACGAATGCTACTGTTCCAACACCATTTCCACCGCAAATGGCGGCGGCGTTGAAGTCTCGGCGTCGGAATGCAATATGAGCTGTGCAGGTGGGAGCTCTTCATTTGGCTAAAAAAAATAATATTAATCACTTGATGTAGGGAATGCGCAACAAAAGTGCGGAGCTGGGTACCGTCTCACTCTTTACACCAAGACGGCTGCAGCGAACAACCCCCTCCCATCGGGCTGGGTCGAAAACTTTTGCACAGTGGACCAAAGCTCGCGTGTCTTGAGCGAATTTTCGGTCACCAGTTCGTCCATGACGCCCGCTTATTGTATCAACCAGTGTGCCCAACGCGGCTTCATTTTGGGCAAGTCATTCGATATTCATTGTAACTTGGCGCTCATTTATTTGCAGCTGGTGTCGAGAACGGAAACGAGTGTTGGTGCGGGAATACCGTGAACCAGGCGTTTGCTACCAAGGTTGGAGATTGCAAGATGTCCTGTGCTGGGGACTCGACGCAATACTGCGGTGCTGGCTGGCGTCTCATGGTCTACATCAAGGTACCAACTCTCACCACTCACACCTCGCTTTGACTGACTTTTGTCCAGATTCCAGATGTGCCAGCTACTGGTGCATGGACCTTGACCGCAGGAGGAACCTCGGGAGTGTAAGTCGCTATCCAGACTACCTGATTTTGCGCTAATGGTTGTGATAGTGTCATGACCCACGTTGCGGTAACTTCAAGTGACACGATCCTCGTCATTGACCGTAAAGAAGGCAACCCACTCCTCAAATCAAATGGAAAACCAGCAATCGGCGCGGTCTGGAACTTGCAGAACAATTCGCCTCGACCTCTTGACTTTGTCACGCACTCGTTTTGCTCGTCGGGCAACTTTCTTTCTAACGGAACTAGTGGGTCTACATCTTTGGTTGTTTTATTTTAGCGCTGATGTGCTTGTAGTGGTTAATTTTGGGGGCATGCCGACTATTGATCGTGATGGGGAGATGGTTCCGGATGGTATGCAAGGTGTTCGATTCTTCAATCCGTGCGCTGCAAACGGCGACTGCCAGATCTACGAAAACCCTCCAGTACGCATTTCACTTTTCATCAAACCAAAAATACTTATTCCAATTTAGCGAATTCGACTTTCTTCTTTGCGGTGGTACCCAACATCTGTCCGTTTGCACGACGGATCTGCGATTATTGTCGGAGGGATGATCACCTCGAGTTTCACAAATAGCCGTAGGTTTTTGGATCCATCCAAGAATGGATGGATGCTAATTATTTGAACAGCGCAAGTGAACAACCCTTCGTACGAGTTTTTCCCACCCAAGAATATCAACGGATACAATGGTATGAACATACCCTTGAGTTTGGTTTGAGACTTATGGTTCTCTCAAGGTACCAAAATCCCGTCGCAATTCTTTTTGGATACGCTCCCACACAACACGTACCCTCATCTCTTGTAAGTCTTTTGATTATTGGTGTAGGTTGGAACTTGACACACCTGTGCAGCGCGTTGCCGAGCAAGAAGATTTTCGTCGCGGCTAACAACCAAGCTAGTGAGTTGATTTGGAGTGTGCTTTGAGCGGTATCTCATTCGTTTGAAAAAAGTGCTTTTGGATTGGCAGAATAACGTTGAAACCAGGTTGCCTAATTTCCCTAATGGCCAGAGGGTCGCGTATCCTATGAGCGCTGCCGGTACGATATTCTCTCGTTTTTTTTTTCGTTGGTGTACGGGCATTTAGTAGGTACTAGGTGTGCTGCTTCCCTTGACCCCCGCGAATGGTTATACGCCTGAGGTTCTCTTTTGCGGAGGCTCGCAGATTTCGTAGGTGTTGAGTAATTGGATGTTGTCGCTGGTTAACGAGTGGATTGCAGGGACCAGATTGACGGCACTCTGATCGATGCGCACCACGATTATGCAAGTACCCAATGTGCTCGGATGGTTCTCAACGACGCTGGAATTGCGGCCGGATGGAAAGTCGAGCACATGCCAGAACCAAGAGGTAAGTTCTCTTGTTGGTGTCCTCGAACTCGACTTATGTGAGGGGTACTAGTCATGTCGGATGGCGTATTGCTCCCGAATGGAAAGATTTTGATTGTTAATGGTGCACGCACGGGTACAGCCGGTATGTCTGATTTAAACTATATATTGGGCATCTAGTCATCTTGCTATAGGGTATGGAATCTTGAAGTACCGTATTGGCGACTCGAATGCCGACAACCCGAATTACGTTCCTCTCCTCTATGATCCCGCTAAGCCCGTTGGACAGAGGTTCTCGCAGGACAATATGCCTATGAGTAACATTGCGAGACTGTACCATAGCGTTGCGTATGTGTTTTTCTTGGTATTTAGATGTGCATGCGTTTATGAATTTTTTTGTAGCACCCTTTTACCGTCTGGAGCTATCATGTTGGGCGGATCAAATCCAAACGATAACACCGAGACTCGTCCTTGGCCGACGGAGTATCGGGTCGAGTATTTGAGCCCGGTGCGTTGAGTCCACACTCTAGTCAAAAGGTAAACTGACGGTTGTCTAGTCATACATGTTTGGGTCGAGGCCGACGTTCACTGGCTTGCCCGCCAAGGTCGATTACAAAAAGTCGTTCACCTTGACTGTCAATATTCCTTCGGGGACTGCCAAGGTCAAGGTAGTGCTCATGGACCTCGGATTCATCACCCACGGAGTTCATATGGACCAAAAACTCGTTGAGCTCGTGTCGACTTTGTCCAATGGCGGGACGACGTTGACTGTGACTGGACCGCCAGACGCACCCAGTAAGTTCTTTTGAAGGGTTTTATTAGTATCTGTCTAAGTGTGGCAGCTTTCTCTCCTGGACCTGGATGGATCTTTGTCGTGATGGACGATATCCCGTCAGTAGGCCAAAAGATCATGATTGGAAAGGGTGACGCACCTCCCAAGGACGACGGCGCGATTGCCAAGTAAGTAGCATCATGCACGAGACGACGAGTTGAAACTGACGCGTTGGGCGCTAGTCTGCTTGCCACCACTCCAGGACCTTAGTCATTCTTTTTCGGTTTTGTTTGTGGGACTATTAGTATTTCATTCCTTTGTGGTTTTGCGGTTGGATGATTGGCCGCCTACGCTCTTTGTAAATTGGACAATAGTCGATGATCTAGTAGCAAATGTTAATCTCATCTTAATATTTTACTCTGGTATTTTTACTCTGCAAGTGTCAACGTGGGTTTTGACGGGCGGCACAGTGTTGTGTAATCGGTCTAGAGTGTGATAAATGATCGAAGGTATAGATCACGAATAAATAAGCATTTAGGTTTCGGCCCTCCATTGAGGTTTCCCTCTTATTCCCAGCGCATACACCCAACAACACCTAAATTAACCGTCAGGTGTTTGGGGCTTCTACGAGGTGCTCGGTGTGGTCATCGCGCAGCGGGGTGCCAGTGAGCAGAGATTGACTATATGGTAGCTGTGGCGATGGCATGTTGAGGCAGATTCAGGTGCGTGAGGGAAATACGGTTCCTCTGCAACGTGCGATAATCGATAACAACTTGAACTACGAGCCGGGTGCGATTACAGTAAGAACGGATAGCTTACCGCAAAGGGGAGCAATATTATAAGCTGGGTGGGGGTGCTTCAGGGGTCGTTCGATCACGTGACAGACTTTTTGCGCTTGTGTGTTCATGGACAGGAACGTGAATCACGTTATAATCAACCGCTTTGCTAAGCTTTCATTGCGTGCTTCGAGAGCGTCAATGAGGAAAGGTAACCGTAAGTTACAGCGGTAGTTGCTGTGATCCAAGTCATTAATATTGTCCAAGTCGGCTCGACCAAAGCACTCTGTACGAACGTGTTTATGTCCGGCGATTGTCCCCCAGCTCTGGAATAATCACGAGTTGCAATGACTTCAGAGTTCGGAACAACTTGAATAAATTTAAACTTAAGTATATGCGCATAGCATTAATAGGTATTGGTGCCATAGCAGTAGGCAGGAGCCCGCCGACATGCGAGTGATATGATCCGCGTCGATTTGGTTCAGCCCAATCGTTTCACTTGTTCAGTTTCACGGAAACAAATATACCGATTTGGAAGCTTAAATGCCTTCTCAGACCCTTTACACGTAGAATAAGCTAGCAATGTATCTGTTATACCAATTCAAACTCTACTAATAATCATTTGTCCTCGGGCTTGTATTTCATGTCACAAATGACCAGCTGACCGATTGGTACCTCGCCAGCTGGCAGTAATTCATTATGTTAGTAACGTGAAGCATCATCATGAATACTGCTGCTAGCAGTCATCTCTCTTTGTGAGAATGGCATTGGAAGTCTATCAAAGCTCGAGCATAGCGGATGTTGCTGGTTTGGCTGAGTATATGCGCATATTGTAGGACAATTATGCTACTAGTAGGTCTGATCATCTGCACCATCAGCAACAGCGTTGAAAGCTAGCTAGATATTCACGGGCACTTGGTATACATCAGTTGTTATGATGAGTAATTTGGGAGCAAAAATAGATAACCGCGCGTATCTCGTCGATATATGTAAATGTCAACTTTGTATTATATAAACATTTTAAGATTAGGTCTCATGGTAACTTGGATATAATTCATCTTCTATGTCATTAGGTTATCCCCCATATTTGTCAAATGGACATGTCGAACCGTTCGGTCACGGTAAACCTATTATTAGATTTGTATTGCTGTGGGGAAGGTTGTCTCTTCTTTCCCATGGACTTTAGGCTTGTTGCTGATTCACTCTGCAAAACACGGGAGGACGGCGGCCGTTCATTCAATCCAGTGTGCCAGCGTGCGGGCAGGTAGGATATAAAATCTACCTCGGCGACTCTGTGTATCCTCACTATCACTTCAACTTGTTTACTTCCTTCTGCCTTCTGCAGTACACACATCTATTTACCATGCGGACCATCACGACTACTTTCTTGCTCGCTTTGACTCCTGCTATGTTGGCAACTCCTGTTGAACGTTGCACGGGTAGCATATCGTCGCTGAACGATGTCGCCGAGGCAATCAAGTGCACCACAGTAAGTGGAACTGATGTGTCCTTCTGGTGACTCGGGTGGACTAAATATTCTGGCCTAGATCAACATTAACTCGTTCACTGTCCCGGCTGGCAAAACCTTCCAGGTCGATGCGCCGTCCGGTGCCACAGTTAACCTCTTAGGTGATGTAACGGTAAGCTGCAGTAGCTATCAATCGCTGGTTGGGACAAAGATCTAACTGTATGTAGTTTGGGGTCGCCGCTTGGGAGGGTCCCTTGTTTGTGTTAACTGGCACCGGTGTAACTTGTGGGTAGATATTTCAGGATCCGGATGGCCTAGGATTATTACTGATGTTATACATTGAAGTCAATGGCAACGGAAAGACCTTCAATGGACAAGGTGAACAATATTGGGATGGATTGGGGGAGACTGGAACTACCAAACCTCACCCAATGATGAAGTGAGTAAACCTTTAAGCTCACTTGATCATGACATTTAACTTGGATTAGGATTAAATCCTCTGGTACATTCTCTAATCTGGTGGTGAAGAATTCGCCGCAGCAATGTTTCAGCTTTGGTAACACCGCTCAGTTGACTGTCTCGAAAGTGACTGTCGATAACTGTGAGTGCTTCAAAACTATATGGGAGACTGTATGCTAAAAGTTTGTCTAGTGGCCGGAGACAATGCGACTAGCAAGAGTAATGGCAAAGCAGCAGGACACAACACCGATGGGTTCGATGGTATGTGATGATTGTAATAGGTGAAGCTATCATATGGTTTCTGATATGAGAATGTGAAATAGTCTCCGTCTCAAACCTGACTATCGAGAATTGCACAGTCCATAACCAGGATGACTGCCTCGCGATCAACCAAGGTTCTAACATTGTCTTCCAAGGTAATTCTTGCACTGGTGGACATGGAATTTCAATCGGATCCATCGATTCGGGGGTGACGGTCAGCAACGTAAAGATCCTCAACAATGTTGTCACAAACAACGACCAAGGACTTCGCATCAAGACCAAGGCTAAGGCTACCGGGTGAGTCCAAGCGGGTAATTTCCTTCTTGCATCCACTGACAAAGTTGGGTAGATCCACTGTTTCAGGAATCACTTATACGGGAAATACTATTACTGGCTGCAAGAAGTACGGAGTAATTGTCGATCAAAGTTATCCTGAAACCCTCGGCGAAGCCGGGAACGGAGTGAAGATCATTGTGAGTCGGAGCATTTTCCGACGTCGAAACATTCTCATTTATATATGCGCTTGGTGACTGAAAATTGGATGTGCAGGACGTGAATTTCACGGGCACTAACACTGTAGCTGTTGCAAGTGGAGCAAAGAATGTCGAGGTGAACTGCGGGTCAGGATCTTGCACAGGTGAGCATAGTATCGAGTCAAGGTGAAACAACAGGGGGACTGAAATATGTTGACTAAAGGACCTTGGAATTGGTCTGGTCTAAAGGTGTCTGGTGGGACAAAGGGGGCAATTAACTTCTCTGGGATTACCGGATTTACCCTCTAGTAGTTTGATTCCTGCACAGAATCACAAGGTTACTGTAGATACATCTAGTAGCTGACCTAGATGGCAGCAATTGCAATTTCAGCTTTGATTTCTCCACACTAGTAAACACTCGTTGCGCGACCGAACCGAGCCTTTTTGGCACAAATCCTTGGGCTGCTATATAATTATAGGAAAGTTCTCAGCGCCAATTCAACTAGCAAATAGGGGCGTATACAATGGATTGATTTCAACAAAACTCAAAGGCAGATAGGTGTCTCACTCTCGCATTACATCACGTGCTTGCGAAGGCAGGCGATTGTGACCATGTCAGTGCTAAGGGCCAGCCAAAGTTTTGCCAACAGTTCCAGCTTTCGGGGGTGGGCGAGGTCTGTACGTACGTGGTGATATAATTTCATTGTAAAGCCAACGCATATACTCTGACTAACCCATCTACCCAAGCCCCCATACTCCCTGTCGCCGCAAGGGCCGCAAATATAACCAATACCAAATTTACCGAAGACATATTTTGCGTCCCACGCCTATAAAATTATATTCAGTTTGGCCTATAATGCGAAAGTTGCATAGTATGCCCACCCCGATAATACACTCGGAGGAGTGCTCGACCAGCCAGGAACTGTCATAGGAATAAGATTGAATGCAAGTAGTGAGGTTGGCTCGAACCCAAACCTGAGATAATGCCGCTTGATGTGGGAGTCGTGATCGGCGGTACAGGAGATAGCGAGATCAACCATGCGGTAATATCAGTCGCGATTCTGTAGTGTATACGACTCGTCGGGTGGAGATCGTCTTTCCATACGTCCCCACCAATAGTTGTTGGGCTAGTGAAATTGAATCGTGCAGGGTTATCAAAAATCGCAGTCAGGGTGTCCCAAGAAGAAAAGATCTGTGAATGGGATTAAATCACATAAATTTATGCGAAAAACAGTGAAGCTGCACTGGTGGTACCCACGAGCACAGAGGCGTCTGGATGTTGAGCTGAAAAGGCGAGTGCGCTGGCAGCCAACTGGGCGTTCCAGGTAAGAATTCTTGGGCCAAGACTAGAGACTTTGGCACCTATGAAACGTCGCTTAGACGACCAGGTCCGTAATGCGATGGGAGAAGCTTGCCTAGTGGAGACCGATCCCAAGGCGGCACATTGATCAAAATGAAATTCCGAGCGCCCAAGGCGTATAAACTCTGTTGTTGTTGAATTAATTGGTTTATAGACGTGTCTATTGTGGCATTCTGTCTGTCATCGTGGTGTCAACACAAGGTTCTCAAATGACGCATATCGCACTCACGCCAAGTCGTTAATCCCTATCCATGAAACTATTCCTCGAGCTCGAATAAGCGATCCACTTTCGAAACCTAATACTCACGCACTAAAAACAGAATTGCCTGATGCCCATGGGATACTGGCTGGCTTATGGCCAGCAGTAGGCACAAACTCGGTTTGTATCTGGCTCGTTAATCCGGTGACATTGTTCCCAGCAATCGCATAGTCGAACGCTAGCAGGGTGGACGCGTTGAACTCCTTGGTCATGTATCCTACCTAGTGGTGGTTTAATACGCGAAACACTAGCAGATGTTTCCAACTGACCCAGTTTGGTTGGAAGAAGCCAACACTGGTGAGCCCTGGCCACTGGACGCCGATAGGATTGGCCGGGGAAGGAGTGGGCGCTTGAAACGGATTCCATGAGACCGTCGAATACGAGTCTCCGCTGTCCGGTGGGTTACCATCGGCGTGTATGGACTGGCGATAGGATTAACACTCACAAAATAAACATATATTGGAGATTTTTGAACCCTGGCCAATATGGACCCGTCCCAATCACGGCGTTGGCCATTGTAAACAACGAGTACGTTAAGAGGCAGCCAAACAAATGCATAGCAAATAGAGCAAAGTCGAGTAATAATCCAGCAGAATAGCGGGTGTTCTATGCTTCAGTTCGTCTACACACTTGATCTCTACTACCTCGGTGGTTTTAGGGGCGCCGAGGACTCAAAGTTAGCCGCGGCACTAGGTTGTCATGAATAGCTTTAAAATCAGCCATTTCACGAAAATAGTTAATGCGAGAGCGAGGCTGGAGTTGTCAAAACCTAAAGATCACGTGATGCGTGTTGACTTTTTTGGAACTTCGATCACACTTGAAATTTCGCAAATTGTTGTGATGGCTAGTTGGGGGGGATAAGCGTGAAATCCAGTGAATTATTGTTCATATGCACCAATTTAGTACAATCCACCTCCTCTTCCAACTCCCTTTTGTATATATTCAATATGTAGTCCTATATCTTCAGTTTCGGTAGCGCATCATCAGCCCTCAGGACATGGTTCCTTCGGCTGGTTCAGATTGATCTTCCACTTTCGGCAGCCCAACTTGTAACAGTAGCTCCACGACGCCACGTGCCTTGATAGCCTGGCTCTCCGCCTCACTCTTCCCCAACAACATCCCTGCGAACCCAAGCGAATTGATGCTCAACCTCTGTGGCGTGTATGCCTTATCCCCCTCAATTTTGTCTCCATTTGGGCCTACAGGATGTAACTCCTCTAGAGTTTGTTCTCTTAGACGTGGGATGAGATGCATATACTCTGATGTAATGAGAATGTTATAGTTCGGAACCGACGCCCTACCAGTATCGTCGGCCGAAAGACTTGTAGATTGGGCATTGTAGTAGAGACGGGTGGCGTGTACGGCTTCGTCGAGTAGTCCGAGGAACGAATTGGTCAACGTTTGGGTTAGCTCTTCGAGCGCTTGTCCAGAGAGGGGCTTAGTACCCGATAAACTAGCACTAGGAAGCTCGAGTTTACGGACGAGATGAACATAGGGGAGAGGAAGGGAGAATATTTTGGCTATCACGTTTCTGATTAAAGTAACATTTTCCAATGAGTTTAAATCGACTCACCGTCGTCTTCGAGTTTCAAGTTTTGGACGTATGCCTCGATGGGTGGCCTCGAAAATTCCTCATCCTCGTCGTCGGCTGCATCTGGATCCTTGGTCGGAATAAACTGGATGTGCTTATGGGGTTGGCTGGCGCCTGAATTTTCCCCACAATTATAGAACGCAAAGATGGGATTGGGAGATTTGCGAGCGGCACGTATGAGCAGGTAGGCTTGAGTGAGGTCCGAAGGGGTAAGCGGGGAGTTTTGGGGCTGGAATCCTTTCAACGGGAGGTTATGCTATATGTCGACCGCAGAGATGGGATAGAACCTGCCTTTGGTTACCATCAAGAAATGACCGGGAATAACGCTAAACTTGTTGAGCTACCAAAGATCGTGCCCGTTAGATCAGTTGTTCGATGGCACATAGAATCCGACATACGCACGCACAAGAATGGCGTACTCGTCCCCGTCCAACTCGTCCTTTATATCTCCAATGTATAGATCTGGTACGTATGGGGGCATGAATGGATCAGGTTTATCGACTTTGGCAAAGTCGGGTGCTGGGAGTATAGGTTTCTTCTGTATTGCGGGACATGTGGCAATATCGAACTATACCACCAAGATGAGTTTGATAGGTTTATGGATAAGGTTTGTACCGACGTTAATTCCACGCTCTATAACTCTTGATCGAGTGGAAGGGAAGAAGAAGAGTGCACCCGAGGATTTGGCTTTTTCAAACTTGGGAAGTAGGGAAGAGATTATTTCAAAGTGTTTGAGGAAGGACATGGCTGAAGTGGTATATAGGCGTCGCCAGCGCTCCAAATTTAGGTGTTCTTGATACGAAGTTGATAGATCTATGCGTCTACAAGTTTATGCTATTAGGCCAGGAGTCGTGGGAGGTTCAAAGATAATCAACACACAAGCGCCGAGCGCTTCACCGGGTCACCGGCTTCCACAAAAGCCTGAAATTTGTGCAACCACAACCAACACGTATCGATTGTTTAATTCGCCTCGACTCTCATGGCAAGAGAAAAAGCTACAGAAAAACCTCTGCCGTCACGAGGTATGATAACATGTATTAACGTCTCCTCTTTGGAATTATTTTTGAGATTTAATTTTACAGGTTCCAAGCCAGCTGTAAAATACTACCTTATCGCGTACAATATTATTTCTTGCCTGGGATGGCTTTTGGTACTCCTCGCCACTCTCTCCCACCTTTTAAAACTTTCTCCACTTCCTCCGCCTTCCAGGCTCGCTCGCCTGTTCAATGCGTCACGCACGCCTAAACCACCTCGCTGGATGCCCGCTAGTGTGCATCCCTTATTCAAACAAGCATGCACAACGTTTGCGGTCGGAAGAGTTGGCCCTATCATACGGATAGTGCAAACAGGTGCATTATTGGAGGTCCTACACGTGCTATTAGGGATGGTTCGAAGCCCACTGGTAACCACATCAATGCAAGTTGCGAGTCGGGTTTACCTCGTATGGGGAATCACCGAGTCCTTTTCTGCTGTAAGTAGTTTTACTCGCACTTATTCGGAGTCTATTTACTCTAGATAGACGCGTTCGAGCCCGTTTTATGCGAGTATGGTCCTCGCGTGGTCCATCACTGAGGTCATCAGGTACAGTTTTTACGCGTTCAGTCTGGCAGGGAGCGAGCCTGGGCTGCTCGTCTATCTCCGGTGAGTTTTCCACATTTTAGTCGTGGTAAGGTTCCTCAGATGTTCGTATCAGTTACACCACTTTCTATATCCTGTACCCACTTGGCGCAGGATCCGAGGCTGCTCTAATCTTCTCCACTTTGCCCAAATCCTCCCCGTTTAGCGGCAACTGGTCGCCATATGACTTGCTCCGGGGTTTGTTCGTCACCATTTGGGGACCAGGTAACGCATTTTTCACATGCATTCCTTTGCGGCGTCTCACCTTCTCCACTCCAGGTCTTTACGTAATGTACACCTACATGATCAAGCAGCGCCGCAAGGTCCTTGGTGGAGGCAAAGCTCGGCCGGAATCCAAGAGCCGCTTGGAGCATTTGCAGTCGCGCAAATCACAGTAAATGTTCTGGAGAGATTCGCTCCAAATACCGTAAAGTGCTTTATGACACGTTGCAGAGGCAGCTTGCCATGAACAGCATGATCCGAAGTCAAGCTAGATATCAAAATATTGTATTTTATTTGCTCGTTACAGGGAAATAGTAATTGTATCAGATTCTTTGGGACCTTGAACCGTATTTTTCGGAATTGCGGATCTCCTGCGCAATAATGAATAATGTTCACGGGGGGAGCAATCATTAATCCATCTTTCTATCGAAGTGTTCCAAGGTAAAACAGTTTGTGGAGTGGTAGATTAGTGGTACAATGTATTAACAAAAACTGGCTCTCCGAGCAAGGCAAAAAGTCTGGACACACTGGGGATCGAACCCAGGGCCGCCTCAAGTCGCGTTGCGATTTCTCGCACCTGCAAATGAGGCGTGATACCACTACACCATATGCCCTTATGAAGCAAGATTCGGCATCAAACTATAGCAAACAAATTTCCGATCGCGACTTTCACCTGATCACACTACCTTAGCCGACTGCCGGTGTCACGGAACTTGCTCTTGCCTACCACTCTAGGCTGTCGACTGTCGACTGCTATAACTAGCTAATAATGTTCTCCCACCCGCTTCGCCGTGTTGCCTTTCCTTCTGCTAGGCTACTAAGGACTTATGCTATCCCAGCCGGGTCATCTCATACTCTACTCTTTCTGGAACACAGCCAAGGCGCGATCGAGCCTGCTTCCTTATCTGCATTGACTGCGGCCCAACAGCTCAAAGGAAAGATTACAGCTCTCGTCGTTGGCGGAGAGGACGAGGAAGTTCAGAGGGCTGTCGAACACGCCAAGAAGTTTGTCATGATGAATTTACCCTAAATTAGAATTAACAACCAGTGTTTGCAGACTCGACGGTGTCTCAAAAGTCATCTTTGCTTCCTCACCCACCTACAAGAACCTGCTTCCTGAACAGGTCACGCCTGTGATCAAGGCCTCCCTTGGGAAAGACTCTTTCACACATGTAGCAGCCGCCCATTCGACTCTTGCCAAGTCCCTCCTTCCGCGTGTTGCAGCTCAGCTGAACGTTTCGGCTGTACCCGACGTCATTTCTGTCTCATCTGGTGACAGTGGTACAACATTTACACGCCCCATCTACGCTGGAAACGCCATCTCGACCGTGCGGGCACCAAACTCTGTCTCACCAACGATCTTTACCGCGCGAGCAACAGCGTTCCCTAAAGCCAAGGTTAATGACGGTGCTTCTAGTGTTGAGGCTTCCAAGCTAGATCCGACCGACCCTGTTCCCGGTGTAGAACACCTCGAAACCAAGTTGGCTAAATCGGACCGTCCGGATCTTGCTGTCGCTGGTCGCGTGGTATCAGGAGGACGCGCGCTCAAGGACGCAGAGACATTCAAGAAAATTATTGATCCTCTTGCTGACGTTTTGGGTGCGGCGGTCGGCGCGAGCAGAGCAGCAGTAGATGCCGGATATGTCGACAACTCGTTACAGGTGAGTTTCTAACTGAATTTTAATTCACTTAATTTATACTTTACCTAGGTTGGGCAAACAGGCAAAGTCGTTGCTCCCGAGCTTTATATTGCTGTTGGGATCAGCGGTGCAATCCAACATTTGGCTGGAATGAAAGATTCAAAAATGATTGTGGCCATTAATAAGGTTCGCTCCATAATCACATGCGTCTAATTGCGCCACCCTGATATTTGTCACGCAGGACCCAGATGCGCCAATCCACCAAGTAGCTGACTTGGGGTATGTTGCAGACCTGTTCGAGGCTGTTCCAGAATTGGTGGAGAAATTGAAGAAATAGAAGTAGACTGTATGTCCAGAACGCAGATACTAAAATCGGCAAATCTTATATATAAACCGGATTTGGCATACACGTCTCCAACCTTGTTGGAGGGAACTTCAGTAGTAAAGATATGCATCACGTTTTTGAAAGCCGTTCATTCATTCAGATGAGCAATTGCCAACGCCCTACATATGTTGCACACTTTCAAGTATGAGCTGTCGGTGTTTTTCGGACCGGGGCCTAAGCTCAAACTCAAAAGGATTCAGCCCCCTGAAAGTAAAAGTCAGGTGGTGAGCGAAATTTACAACACGAGAAGCTGCGATCGACTCACATTATAATGGAGTTATGCGTGGGTTCAATCTTGGGAATAATTTCATTTCCTTGCGCATCTTTCTTCCTCAAAAATGAGAATGTGGCAAGTAGCGAAGTTGCTCCAAGGAACAAGGAAGCGTCAGCGAAATAGATTCCGGGGCACCTCCTTGAAAATTGAGCACACAAGATGAGTGACGATGCAATAATTATAACATGATCAAAAGGATGCTCACCGCCTTCCCCATCCGAACCCAGGCAAAGGTGGGACTTTTGGGTCCAGGAACCTGTCAGGGTTGAACGTATTCGGATCCTTGTAAAAGCTTTCGTCTCGGCTCATTGCCCTATCCGGTCGTGTGAATTCATAAACTTAGCTGATGTGAAGGATACTCTAACTTACCAAAGGTTTCCAATCCTAGTGCGCGGAAGGGACAGAGTTATTGAATAAAAACAAGGGTACGAAAGGAAAGCCTACACAATCGATCCCTTATCAATGTTGTACCCCCGGTAGACATCATCTTCGAAGCACCTATGAGCGACACCTTATAGGTGCAACCGATTAGGCGGCGGATCGGTCCATTATTTGTATCAGTCGATCCAGTGGTAATGAGGTACTACCCACCAGTTGGGGCGACAGGGTGCCACCTTAGTAGCTCTAGAATCACATTGTTGATGTAGGGTAGGCGCTGTCTATCAGACATCGTCGGCAATACCCCTGGACCTAATATTGTGTCAATCTCCTTTTGGGCCTTTTCTTGCACGAGAGGGTGCAAGACCATTGCAGCAGCCAGTACGACGAGGACGTTTGATGTCTAGATCTATTCGTCAGTAACGCATATACTCGATTAAAATAGCAGGTACAGTGTCTGTGCCGCCTGTGAACCGTCAGCCTTCGATATAGGGAGAAACAAGCCTAGCTGCACTAGACGCACCCGCAAACATAACGATTGCCAATTGTTTTAGACGCTTTTCTTTTTCTTCATTACTAAGGCCGGAGGTTAATGAATGGCCTTGGAGCAGAGCACTAAGGATCGAAGGTGAAGCCGTTCCAGATTCCTAAAATTGATAAATCTAAGTCGATTAAAAGTTGTTGATGTAAATGATACTTACCACCTGGGCTTTGGTCCATTCGTACGGCTCGTCCACGGCACGTTCCTTGTTTGCTCTCCACGCTCGTGCAGTTTGTTTCCAGCCGGTCCCAGGGAACCAATCTGGAACGCGGTTAATGATCGGCAATATATTCACAAAAAAGTCTAGAAGGTGATACTTCAGTTTGATTTTGTATTGGGGGTAAACTAATTATATCGGCTCACTCGTAAACATTCCAGCTTCCGTTACCTGGTCGATCGCCAATTGAGCACGCAAGAAGAATGGGTCCTGGTCCCCTTGAAGGGTATATCCATAGCTTAGCTGAAACATCGAGGAAGCCATCGTGCTGTATTGCTCATGAATCATGCGACTTTCACGAGTTCTAACCCACTCACAAGAAGAACTCATGCCTCACTTGCTCGAAGGGATCTGGTAATGATGATAGCTCAATTAGACGCTTAAGAAGCAACCTAGTTTGGTTTTCCTGCAACTTGTTGAACTGGCCAACTGCGCGCGAGTTGAGCCAGTTATTCATTAACCGGCGGTAGTGACGCCAGACGTCGCCATATTCTACTAGACTTGGAATCGTGCTCCAGTCAACTCTACAAGAGTAGGTCGGTTACTGACTACCACAGGCGCTAAAAATGAGTCCCGAACTTACAGGGAAGGTTCTTTAATCATCGGCGGGCAGTAACGGTCCGCATACCGGGCTGACCTCTTGTCGAGTAGGTCCGAAGCAGCTTGAGCGGAGTTGAGTATAATGATGCTGTGCCCGAAAACTTTAAGAAAGATAATGTCACCTGTGCAGGTTTTTAGCAACCAGATACTTCACATGGATCCACAGCCAAGCTTACTATTCAATTGTTCGCCAAGTTTCATGTATGCGAGGTGCTCTGGGCCTGGTGGAATAGAAAGCAAATTCCCGAGAAGCGGATATGACTTTGGGGATGGAGGATGGCAGAGTTTTCGCCGTGACATTACATTGCGGTAGTGCCGAAGGAGAGCCAGTCCTGACAATGTTAGGACTACGTATGCGGATGTGCGAGCGTCTCTCATTGGTTCCTTCGAGTACAGTATTTTCAAATATGCTGCAGGTTCAGAAGTCTATAGGAGTTCGGCACCGCTTGGAGGGGGTACGCAGGAGCTGCTGAATAGGATGGTGGGGCTACATATTGTAGTACCAAGCCAGCTGGGCTTAGGCACGCGGGTTCCGTGAGGTTTTCTCACGCATACATCTTATTGAATTTGATAAACTGACCATCAATCATTTTAGCGATCACCACTATGGTCCTCGTTTTTACTCCTTTACAATAATTTTGTAGTCTTTCCTGACACGATTTTCATGAGCCGGAGGTCTAAATCCAGAAGGCAGCCCCCATATTAGATCGTAATCCCAAGGTGGATCCGTGGATCATCCATTTCCAGCGTGTAGTGGCTTCGTTCTTGCCCTGTCGGATTTTGAAATATTCCAGCGCTTCGCACTCATGGTGCTCCCACGCACTATCTCAGCTAAAGTAGTACTCGAGATTTTTTCGATGAGTCCGAGTGCCCACGATCACTTGTATTAACCTGCCAATTTCGGCACCCGGGATTTATCATAATGATAATGTCAGTTATCCGTTTAAATATATATGATATATAAGTCTCTCCTTTGATTATGCTCATTCATCACCCATGAATCCAAGAGCTCAGGCGAAATGGACTCGAGAGCAAGTAGATTTCGAAATCCTATTTGAAGCTAAAGATCACAGCACGATCTAAATTACAAATAATTGTGTACAAGTGCAATCAGCCCCTATCTGAATTCCGCGATTCCTCAATAACGAAGCAAATCGCAAATAGACTGTTCAACGTTAGCTATACTTAGAAAGGCAGGTTCGCTACGCTGTTCCGGAGCCAGTTCAGAAGAGTGCCTAGTTGGGTCTCAATTGCCTAGACTAAATCGACAACGTGCACCGAAACCCAGTTTTTCTATGGCCTCCAGTCAACCCTCTGCCAATACTAGCGGGCCGACCAATATGTGAGTTATGCGCACGCCAGTACATATACTTTAGGCGATATCGATAACGCAGTTAGGTTGCTAAAACGGCCAGGCGCTCCGCAACGACTAGTACCAGCCGACTTGGGGCTGGGGGCGGCAGCGACCATGCGTAGCGCATGGTGTGTAGGGCCGGGGTGCAGCTAGGGTCGCCCGCCAAGCGAGCTTGCCCCTGAGCCCGGCACAGGAGAGTGAGAAGAGGAGACTGAGGCACGATGCCGAGTGACGACGAAGCGAGCGGGCGGCGGACCTGGCTGGGAATGGGCGTCAGAGACAGCGCTGGCGCAGAACCCCCTGAATGGGGCCAGACTTGGCACCTGTGACGACCAGGCCCCGATAGTGCGCCGCTGTTGTAGTATGTATCGTAGTCGTGCCATGAACCATATAATGGGGTAGTCGCTGTGCAGTAAATAAATACGGATTCGATAATCGCGGCGAATGGTAGAGCACGAAAATATGCAAATGCGTCTAAGTAGCCCGCATAGCCGGCGGTGCAGATAGGACGCGCAGACCGCGATGGAGGGCGCTAAGCTAGTCGTGGCTGGTACCCCATATTGAATGCGAATGGCGTGGCCCGAGCAGGTAACTGGGCGTAAAAATATATGTAATTTTCGTTATTGAGGGCCAGGGAAAAACTGAAGGGGTCATCGGTTACACGTGTTCTCGGTAAGTCAGGAGCTGACGCAGAGGGGGAGCACAAGGAGCGATCGCGAGCAGCTGGGACGCTAAACATAGATAAGCGCCGGCCCTTTTCCTATAGTCAAGCATCATGATCATCTTTGGCTCCTTCGGAAGCTGCGGGCCAAACATTCACTATGCAAGCTGAAAACGTGTACGCATAGAATTGCTAGCATATAATAATCGGCAAGGGTGCTTTATCTGAATGGGCCAACAATAGTCTTAGATACACCGAGACAACGTTAACTACAGCACAAGCCATGCATGAGACTCGGCCCGGCCAACCTCACATAGCTAATATATGATGAACATATGTTAAATTTAGTTATTCCCACCGCTAACGATTCAAGTCATTCGAGACGAAAGGCCATTATTCGCTTTTTATTATTGAGATGGAAGCACGCAAATATATAAAATGGCCACCACTCGGTTACCAGCATAATTGCTACATATAACTATTCAAAGCGCCTACCATCCTATGAATCATCCCCCGATCTTCCTCTTCAATACAATCATGTCTGGCAAAGTAGTCAGCCAGACCCAAGTAGAATTCATTTCTACTCTCCGTCGACATCGGTATAAAACCAACGTGGGGGCCATCACCGGACGATATTCCCAGAAGGGACATGAGATCGGAATGATAATAGGGGTCTGTAAGGTACGCTGTGAAGAACCCAGCAATTGATATCTCTGCCATGGGTGTGCACCGTGATTGCAAAGTGATCTGAGCCAACGCTCCTCTGGGGCGGTCGTGGTCAATGTCGATCTCGACTACCCTTTGGACTGGTTCACTTGTAGTAATCAGCTTTTGGACAAATTCCATCTGCCATAAAGTTTGCCCTGAGATAGGTTCTATAATTCCGTAGAAATGTATGGAGTCAATTCTCCAGTGTACGGCGTCCTCGGACGGCACCATGCTTTTGCTGAGACAGAAAGGCATTAGGAGGATGCGCGAGATTGGGGGTAGAGTAGTTGAGGGGTTAACTCTGCAGGTGGTCGGAGAAACTGCGTTTGGATATTGTCTGCAACTTATCACTTTTTCTTCGAGGTCCATTCACCGTCATTACGCTAATTCTAGCAGGGTCACTGTTGGGACCGGAACTAGGGCCATTATGGCCCAAGGTATGGTGTTTTCGTTATGCCTTACAAGGGCAATGTTTGCAATATGAAGGTGAATGCTCACAATTGGTGATATTCTAGTCTAATGGCCAGATCAGCTGTCGAATTCTTGTGTTGACAGGAGGTTAGCAGGAATCCGAACGGTTATTGAACCCATTCTGATTCAGGCACAGAAATCTGCACGATTTCTGATAACCGCGTGCTAAAATCGAGGACGCCCTGGAATGTGAGCCACGACCTTGAGGATTAATCTGGCAATGGTATATAAAACTTTTGTAATAGCATAGGTAGGTGTTATATTAGCGCCAGAAAGTAAAGAGTTCAGGGATCTACAACGCGATACTCGCGGTCAATCAATGTTTTTTCAGCTCTGAGTTGCCTTGATTATGACAGGAATCACGCCGCCTGTCGGTAGGGAGTAAGCTCTGTGTCCTAGAACACGAAGCGCGGCTCGGATTGCACCACTATGCGCAGTGATCGAAATGACTGAAGTGTCCATTTCAGTGGTCAGATTCTAAATCTTCCGTGCGTGGGACACGTACAGGTGTCTTTATGCCCTAATAGGTTGCCGAAGATTGTATCGAGTGCAGCCTTTAGACGAACCTCGGCCTCAGCGTCAGTCTCCCGGTGGTCTGCAGTCCAGAGTTCGTCCTGAGGGATGTGAACTTAATGTATCAGCAAAGGTTATGATTTGAGAATCATAACCCACCTCTTCGGTAAACCCATGCTCGATGTGGAAACCAGTATAAGTCTTCCGGATATACGACTTGGTCCTGCGTTTGTCACAGGTATGCACTCCAATCACCTCACGAAGGCCCTATGAGTGTATCAAATCAGGTAAGCAAAGAGTACGTCCAACCATGGCTTGAAGCAGCGGGCGCACCTCCATGACATCTGGGTGGACGGCGCCCTTTTTACCAGATTCAGTTAATAAAATTCCAGTAAAAGTAATCTCGAGTGTGGAAGCTGCTCGGGACATGGGGGATGAATATAGTTTCGTTGGCTGGGTTGGCGTTTTAATCTAACTAGTACCGCTAGTTTGGAAAATTCAGACTAACCAGTGGGACAGGATCGGATTTGGCTAGTTCAGTCGCCCAGGTATTGTGTGCAAGCTGCGCTTGTTGCTTTCCGAGGTCTGTCAAAAGCGCGTCGGCTATAAGAACTCACTTAGCACTAGCGTGGTAGCGATAAACTGTGCTAAAAACGTACGACCCCAAGTCATATTTCCGTCCCCGTTCAGCTTTGACCAGTAATCATCCCAGTTTGCTGTACCGTAATACGACTCGGCGACATTGTCTAGGTAAACACATATGAGATAACTTTGATGAGGAACAACTCGAACTCACGCCAGCCCTGTCCGTGCCGGCCAAACCAACACACGGCATATTTCACGCCATTTGGAGCTTCTTTTTGGAGTTTGTTGATGCTATTCTTGAAGTCAGACCAATATGTAGTTGAATTAGTATTTTTAAGTCCAAAAGCCGGAGGATTGGGGCCAACAGCAGCCGGGTCTGTGGTGGAGTCTGTCTGAATAAAATACCCAGAAACAACCTGCAACAGCGCAAACCCGAGTTATAAGTGCCTTCTTTGGGGAAGACAAACGCCATTATCCAGGCTTACTTCGTAGTTAAACGTCTTTCCGGTCCCATATCCCTGAGTTGCTGACATTGCTGTGGTGGCTAAGCAGCCTAAAAGCACGAGTAAGGAAACCATTTTCGAGGTCGAAACCAACTGAATAAGGGAGAGAAAAAAACCCACACTTGCGACTAAAACTGGCACACTTAATAATATTTTTGATTCGAACGTGCTTCGCTGTCACCACATGGCGGGAGACCCGAGCAGAACTTCTGTCACGTGGAGGCAGCCAATCCCTGACGTCTGCCAAAGCACGTGTCCAAAAAAAAACAAACCCCACAAACCCCACACGGGTGGAATATTAGCTCCTCTTCGGATAAAATTAATCCAAAAGTGACGGGTGAATTACGAAAGCGATTTTGCGTTCAAAGATACTAATACAACAGAGTGAACCGATGCCAAACGGCCTCGGTAGTGTACAGCAGCTCAACCTAGGAAGCATATGAGTTGCAATATTTGGCAGTTTGGAAGTTTGACCGCTTACCAAAATGACTCTGCGCATTATGCCATACGCTACTCAATAAAAACGCTTCGCTCAGCAGGAGCTCTATTTCGTAGTCTGTCCAGCCCTGTGTTGGAAGGGATTGCAGGAACATAATGATTCCCTGTCAGTTGGACAGAATTAGGATGATATAAGTGGTTCATAGGGGAGAAATACCTGAAAGTCCATGTTTTTTAACTTGTCTGACCACTTGACGAGGAACGCCGAGCACACGTAGAGATGAAATTGGGAAAATGAGTCCGGTCCTTCTGCCTGAAAGATCCGAGTTGGTGGAGGCGCTCAAATGAAGCACATAAATCAGCCTACCAAATACGTGTCCCACATGCGGATCGTGTTCTTCACACTGAGTTCCCTCATCAGTAGACAATTCATCCATCTAAATGCAAACTGCATGAACTCGACGCTCTGAGATTCAAGGTGCGCGGCAAGGGGTGCTAAAATAGAAAAAAAAAACAATTAGCATAAAAAATGGGCGCCATTTGAGCCAAATGGGAAAATTATACCATCTATTCGCTTAACAAGCTCCGCCATCCGTTTCACACTTCGATGTATTCCTGGCTGGTGGACAATATAATTGTCTTGAATCCCGTCTAAAAGGCGAGACAGGCACCAGAATGAGTCAGCCTCGATCGCATTCATGATGTGGGGTGGAAGGCATGCAGGGTCATAGGTTTCCGGATCTGCATCTAAGCAGCCAGAGAAAAGCTATCAGTTTACTAAATTTAATTTATGGGTGAGAAGCTCATTTACCAATATAGGCGGATAAAAATATCTGATAAAACGGTGTAGCTAGGTCGTTAATACCCTGTACATAACCGCTTGCTGGATGTCGGATCGCCCAAATGTACAATATTCGCTCTAAACTCTGGACATAGGTCAGCTTAATTTTGATATAAACTAGTATAAATATACTTGGTGCGTTCCAGCTTCCATCCAAAGTCTGACGCCAGGCCTTGTTCGCGGAACATCAATCTTGATCTGATGCCATATCTGTTGGTCTAAGCCCTCCCGACCCCGAGCAAAAGTGATCCTTTTGGTGTATTAGATTTGCCTGCAAATTGTGGTTAAACGGCACATACTTGACAAGCCTACTGTACTCCTCGCGTTTTCGTTGGAGTGTTTGTAATCTCATCGCTGAGGGCAGAGGTATATATCCCAATAACAATGGCCACACAATGGGCCTAAGATGTGGAGGGACACCCGACCATGCGAGCTTTTTCACGTCGGCTGTGCACCTTGTCAGTGGTCTTGTAACGTCAATGCAAAAATGTCATACACATATTTATATCCTCTCTGGAAAGGCATTCCACGAATTGCGCGTGTCTCCTATTTGTACGAATACTTCGTCCCCGAGCGAGAACCGCTCCCGTCTGGTTTGATGAGGTACGTTCGTGACTGGACGATGTGCGTTCTTGGGTTGTTGGGCCAAATGTGGACATTCGCTTTGCCGAGATATTAGGGCGCTCGGGAGATTTAATTTGAGAAGCGGATTGCGTCCTTGAAGGGGGTTTATTGTTGTATCCAGAAGCGTGACCATAGGGATCAGCACGACGAAGGACGCTAAAAGGATCTGGATGAAAAGTATATGTAGGCGGATCTCTGAGCAGGTGCAAGGTGACTTACCGGAGACAATCGCATCT
Source organism: Ceratobasidium theobromae (assembly GCA_037974915.1). Taxonomy (NCBI): domain Eukaryota; kingdom Fungi; phylum Basidiomycota; class Agaricomycetes; order Cantharellales; family Ceratobasidiaceae; genus Ceratobasidium; species Ceratobasidium theobromae. Next base: position 115,814 of record JBBBZN010000058.1, read on the forward strand.
GCATCCTCACGTATTGCCTCCACTCCCACCTTCTCGCGGGGCGTGCACTCATCGTCCTCTCCCCCCGTCGCCAAAATTTCCCTCCCAACACTTCCCTCCCTCCCTTTACCCTTGTCATCATCGCTCCCCAAACCCTGAGCCCTTTTAAAATCCAAAATCTCCTTTTCTTCCGTCGGTCCAAGGCTAAATTTTGGCCCACTCGTATCCCCTACATCCACATCCAAATCGCCCACAATCATCGCTTCCCCATCACTCTCCTCCGAATCTGGCGCATCAGGCAAAATCCCACCAAAGTCAACTGATCCAGTAGCAGACATCTGCCATCGCCGATAGCCCTCTTTTTCCCTCTCCAAAACATCATCATCTCCATCCTTGTCCTTGTTTTTCTTTCGACCAGTAATAAACGTCCAGCCTTTTCCCTTGTGTCCGGGAGGACTAGAAACCTCCACGCTCTCCCTTCTTGATTCTGCTTCGGGTAGATTGAGGACATGCTTGTTAGACTGATACGAACTAGGAGATGGTGCTTGCACATGGGTGTACGAAAAGCTTAATTCGGCGTTAGAGGAGCTTGAATTAGGAGTACCAGACCCGACGCTCAGATTAGGATCCGTAGATATACCGCCAGTTTTACGTGGGACGCCGGACGAAGCGCGAATCATATTTAAAGATGTAGGTCCAGCCGGTTGCTTGAAGGGGATCGGGGTAGGAGTTGCATTGTTAGTAGGAGCCAAAGGTGGGTTAGGTCTGAGTGGAGAGTGGTTAGTTGAGGAGGGTTTCGATGGGGTGAGGCTGGTTGTGGAGAGAAAGACTTGGGAATTTGCTCGGCTGGGTGTGGGAGGTGTTGGGGCAGGAGTTTTTCGGAGAGCAAGCGGTTTGTCGTCATCAGAGCCCGAGTCCCATGCATCATCTTCTGCCCAGTCCGTGCTGGATTGAGCAGCGGTGATGATCGAGAAATGCGACGAAGGGCGAAGCCCCATATGGGGCCTGGCGGGTGGCGCAGTCATAAGAGATCGATTATCAAGAACAATAGAGTTGGAGACTGGGAACAAGCTGAATAGATGCCTATAATCCTGCAAAAGTCATTAGTTAGGGCGGCTAAGCCTCTACGAGTTCAAGTTGTTGTAATGAGCGAACATACAACGTGGCAGCCAGCACAGTTAACGTCTAGAAGAATATGAGAATAAGTTTGCAAGTTGATATAAATGCGCCGGCTGGTGTGGGTTTAAACTGACATTAAACATTTCATAAATTAATGAAACAAATCAGATCCACGTACCTTTATCCAGAAGCCAACAAAACACAGCTTCCCCAAGAAGAACAAAGTCACCACCAGCCAGGAGGTGAACGCGAGAGTCGAAAAATCGATTCGCTTGACCTGATCTGCTACGATAACACTTGTTGCGCCCAGCCGAGTCGATTGCTTGCCCTCAACGCACAACACCAATATTCCTAGCAAAAAGGATGAAACGAAGTCAAACGTAGCCCGGGAGATTCCAATTCATTATTCCAATTCAGGATGCAATCGGCGCTAAATTACCCAGCCCCGCACGTGACTTGTTGACACTCGCATATGGCCGTTGCCTCATCTGGGACGTTTACTGACGAGGTTTTGCTTTCTTGTCGTTACTATAGACTAGATGTCGAAGGTAATGAAATGTTCTACCTGGGTAATTTATTCAGTCCGATCTTGAGGCCAACGGCGCTACCAGTACATGTATAATTGGCCCCAACCCGCCTGCCTTTGGCTTGATCAACGACGATTCCGCGGCAAGCACCTCGAATCGAGGATTAAAAAAATAATGAAATGAATCTGAAGGATCAAAATACGTTGTGTGTCGGTTCGGACGCCATGGACAAGTCCGACGTGAGTCCAATACGATACTCCAAACATAGCCCAAGATTGACAATGATCGTCGTGTGAAAAGACGCCATAGTAAGGTCATTTAATAGATCACAGGTCTATGATCTCCACTGGCCTGTGTTGAAAGGGAACAAGGATATTACATGAGAGCTTGAGATTTAAGCATTTCATTGTTCAGAGGTTCCTTGATCGAACCCACATTGACGATCTGGAATTCACTGGCTTGGGAAAGTGCTAAGGGACTCAAGTCTGGTAGACTGATCATGAGCTCACAAGTTCCGACATGAGCCTCTTTAAATCAACCTGGACAGTTAAGTGACGCATAATCACAGAGATTTTGGGTAGGTGTTATGTAGCATTTTCTGTTTGTGGTAGGATGATGCAAAGGGATTACAAGCAATTTGTGATTGCAGATCGGTCTTTGTGTGAATTTGATTTAGTTTCTATTTAGAAATTTTGTTTATAATATAGTTCGAAGGCTTTCAGTGTGCATACTTCCCGTTACTTGGCCTTCAGCTGGGCCGGGCGCTCCGTAACGACTAGTACCAGCCGAGCGGCAGCAACTGCGCGTAGCGCGTAGGGCCGGAGTGCAGCTAGGGCCGCCCGCCAAGCGAGCTTGCCCCTGAGCCCGACGCAGGAGGGTGAGAGGAGGAGTGAGGTTGAGGCATGATGCCGAGTGACGACGCAGCGAGCGGGCGGTAGACCCAGCTGGGAATGGGCAACTGAGACAGCGCAGCTCGGCAGAACCCCCCTGAACGGGGGCCAGACCTGGCATCCGTGACGACCAGGCCCTGGCGGTGCGCCGCTGTCGCAGTACGTACCATAGTCATGCCATGGACCATATAATGGACTTATGGGTAGAGACTAGGATGGACAAAGTAAAGGGTAATTGCAAAGCTTGTAGATACATACGTGATCTGGTAGCCATGAGCCCCCACCCTATAAAACTCCACGCGAGTGACCTGCCAGGATGCATGGGCCGCTGAAACCGAGTGCGCGGGTTACGGTAGATAGAGGCGCTTAGGCCATAATAAAATAGTAGTGCTAGTAGGCGTAAGCCGGCTTAAGCCGCGTAGCATGCAATAATGCAGCATAGACTCGGTGCAGAATCATCGCGCTTAATTGCAGCGAATGATAGGGCACGAAAGTGCGCAAAATGGGGCATAGAGGAGTGCCCAAGTAGTCCGCATAGCACGCGATGTAGATATGGCGGGTAGACCGCGATGGGGGGGGGGGGTACTAGGCTAGCCGCGGCTGGTACCCCATGTTGAGAGGCAATGGCGTGGCCCGAGCAGGTAACTGGGCGTAAAAACATATATAACTTTCATTATTGAGGGTCGAGGGTTAGGAAAAACCCAGGGAGCATCGGTTACACACATTCTCGGTAAGTCGGAAGTTGGCGCAGGCGGGGGAGCGCAAGGAGCGCGAGTAGCTCGGGTGCTAAACATAGGTAAGCGCCGGCCCTTTCCCTGTAGCCAAGTTCATCTTTAGCTCCTTCGTAGGCTGCATGCTAAACATGCACTAATGAATTGAGACTTAAGCAGCATAGCGAGCGGGCGAGTTATGGCGGCCCTCCTTGCTTGGCCTTATAGCCCGGGGGACATATGCATTAGCAGACCTTGTGTATTGAAATTACGTATACACAGAAAAATCTATGCATATATGCTATATTTCTAATACGGATTAATTTTATGAATAATTGAGGCATGCTTGAGGTTGTATGGCAAATCGTGAACTAAATTTCAACTAAATTTCAACCAAATTTGCACATATGACACAAGAGAGAATCACCAAGTGCGAAAGTGCGGTTGATTTGATTTTGGCTACGTCATCTACAATAGTGCCAGTGATTGTCGATCAGTTCCCAGCAGCGGCAGGGCAAAGTTCAATCTGGGCTATCATGTGGAGTGCCCGACTGCTCCCATCATATGTACACTATTCTGTATTTACACATTAAGACACATTTTCCATGTGTTTAGGCTACCTCCAATGTTTAGGGGGCTACCCCTCACCTAAACTCGACCATGTTTTGACCACTCCTTGGGCATGGTCTATTCGGATGTGTCACGTTTTTTCACCCGAGCCGATCCCACCGAATCCGCATCCGGTCACGTGCACCTTGGTCAGCACCCGGCGTTTAGGCTACCCTGGTCTACTGTATGTCTTGCGGGAAGGCACCCACTCTTGCAAACAGTAATAAGCAACCTAACTGCGATATCGATATGGCCCAAAGCATATGTACTATGTGCATAACTCACATTGGTCGGCCTGCTAATACCGACAGAAGGTTGGCTGAAGGCCATAAGGAAAACTAGGTTTTGGTCCACGTTGTTTACTCAGTCCGGACGATTGAGACCCAACTAAGCGCTTTTCTGAGATTGGTCCAATTCTCCAAATTAGACTCCAGGCACTAGACTTTTAAGCAAGTGCTGGCAGGAATGGTAGCTTCGCCCCCGACAACGTTAATCGCGAGCTCTTGCATTCACTCAACCCCACTCTAAACTCATACATTTTCATACTATGATCCCAATCGTATGCTCAGTACCTTTCGAGGATGCCGGATACTGGCGCGTCTGCTCCGTTAGACTTCATATCCCCCAGCGCTCGCACATCACCAGTGGACCTTTGTGGGTGATGTCCATTTTGGAAACACAACTTGGTAGTCATCAATCAAGGCTGTTGGATATTGTTATTGATGGACAAGCAAGTCCCCTCACTAGGGTGACCATATCTCAAAGGGACGGCGATCTTGATGCTCTGCGACTTATTCATACCCCTGCTCGGAATATGAATGAATTTACCGAAGTCATTGTGTCAGGAGCCACTCACGCTGATCTTATGTCTATTTTGATCAATAATGATGCCAACTGCCTCGCAGGCTGTGAGGATCTGCACCAAAGGGACAGGGTTGGGTTCTATGTAGGTATTGTTGAGGCCTTGAGTAAAATCGGTGCTGTTGGCCCGGATGGCGTTGCGAAGGTACGCGAGGGGGTAATCGCCATTGAGGGTAGAATGCATAGTGGATGAGCTCGGATACTTTCATTCTGCATACATATACCATGATTTCTGTTTCTGTGTTGTAAATGAATAAGATTACGATAAATGAATTTGTTTCTCAATGTATGCGGTCTGTCTTGTTCAAAGGTGCGATTGATTTGTATGTACATGTGATCACGGTTAAATTTGGATCACTGGGCTTAAGCAGTGCATGCGTCAAGAATATTGGCTACATACGCACCAGACAAAAGAGGTACTAGGTTTGCTCCCATATGCCTAACTCTACGATCTCCACATTTCCTTCTGAATCTGGGTTTCAGCAGTTAACGAAGTGCATAATATCACTAATTCGTTAAAGTCATATTTTCATAGGTATTATCAAGCCTGAACGCATATACTCATGGTATTTATGCACTTAATGTCCTAAGGTGTATGCGCAGGTTTGGCGCGCAACTTGTGGAGTGGCCAAAGCCGATATTTGGCCGCCAGAAACAGCCCTAATTTGGGCTGGCCACTGCCGGCCCCCTTGATCCACACGGCGCTCGTCGCGCCGTATATATTTCTACCCGCTCTTCTCTTAGCAACGCAGTCGCAAGGCTCCCTCTCCTCATATCTCTGGCCCTATCTGGCCCTCCCTGATTCGTATCTGACATCGCCTCTTCTCCCTTTTCAAGTAGCGTCACAGTGTCCTGTCTTGGGCCCGCCCCCCGGCTCGCTTGGCGGCCGGCCCCAGCTGCCCCCAGTCCCCATATCCGACCGTCACGATGCTATCGTTTATTACCGCTTGTACATACTCCGAATCATATTACATGTCCTTATCGTTCCAGAACCGCCCTGGAGGCCAAGTAGCTTATCTCGGAAGCAGAATAAGGGTGTTCGCTAAAGGTGGGTTATCTGTAGAATTGATCAGCCTGGGTTAACGTCTATTGTGAGACTTGGGAAGTAATTCAGACTTCTAGTAGGGTGGCATTGTTTGAAACTACAATTGTGTATATACAGTAATTTAAAATAGCAGCGAGGCTACCCTAGTTTCAACTCCACAACAACCCAACTGTTGTTGGGAGCAGCTAGATGATGAACTCCATCAGACAACAACCGCAATCGAACCGTCTTCCTCAGACTTTCGACGCAATACCCCTCTCCCAAACGCAGCCGCAATTGCCTCAAATCCATTCTCCGTAACGCCCGACAAAAATATATTATGCGCATCGGCCAAGCGTTCGTTGGTGCGCCGGACCTCGCGAATAACACTATGCTGTCGTGCACAAATAGGGCACTCGATATCTTGATCTGGGAGACATCTGTCGGGATCGGTGAGGTATGGACTAATATATCAACAACAGTACATACTTTTGATGGTAGCTGTGCTTGCACATGAAGTGTATCGTAGGAAGATCAAGCGTGTTTCCACATGTCGCACAACGAGTAACGTGGAATACGCGTGGATGCTCGGGGTCAGACAGTTCAGAAATTTCCTGGAGCTTGGCTTTTGTCTCGGAGCGGTAAGACTCGATCAGCCGACGGTCCTGAATATATTACAAATTAGCCACCGTTCGCCACTTGATCGATCGGCGCACCGATTCGACTTCAACCCGGCTCTCTTGAATCCTAGCCACGAGCCACTGCTTCACAAGTCCGACACTCGCTACGCCATTCCTCGCCAATACTTGGACAACTCCTAGGGGTGGCATAATCTTCTCTCGTTCGATGACGTCCAGTATCTTGGTCACGTCTCCAGAATGGCGGTGCAGTAGCTCCGGAGTGGATGTTAAGAACCTTAGGACGAGTTCGTACAAGTGGGGATATGCAGTTCCGTAATTTTCGAGATGAACAAGAACACGCTGGGATGCCTTTTTGCTTTCTGTTTCGGGGTTGAGGTCAGGCGAGGAAGGAATAATACCTGGGTCCAGCGCGCGCTCCATCCAAAAGCGGAGAACATCTTCGTACATTCCCATTTGCTCCCACAACAAGACCAATCCGTCCGTAAACTGGAACGTGGAACAGAGAATCAGCGCGTGCATCGTGTCAAACGGAAGCTTTGGGTCATTGGGCCCGACAATCGTGTCTCCACCACTTCGAAGCACGCCAATAGCCTTGGCTTTGTCGTCGGCGGATGTTAGATAAAGTTCGAGCAGGGTGTTCCAGACCGCTGTTTGTTCGGGTTGTTCAGACTCGAGTTTGGCGAGACTTCGATTGGGAGGGTTGATAGTGACTACGCCAACAGAATCCACACTTTGGCCCCATCGTTTCTCGGCCACGCATTCGAGGAACTGAACGAATTGCTTGGGGTGCGCGACAAAATGAGCGAAAAACTGACGAGGAGAAGGTGGGGAGGGTGGTGGTGGTGGTGGAAGCGGGCTAGGTAGTAGAGCGGGGGATGGTGAGACTGAAGTGACTGCCGAGTTAGTCTGAGATTGGGAGTTCAGGGACGGTTTATCGTCGAAATTCGTGCGGAGTTTGAGGTCTTCTTTTCCTCTTTCTCTGGAGCCCTTGTCTTTGGACCGGGCAGGAGGTTCGAGTAAACGAGCAGATACTGGTGACTCCACAACTTCATTGTCGACCTTGGGAGGGATCTTGGTCTGGAGTCCACCGCTGCACAACTCAACGAGTAAGTTGGTAGTTTCGTCCGGAAGGTGATCAAGTAGTGCACGACCGTATCGAGCCATATTGCCTTCGGTCTATACCAATTTTAGTAAATAGCACATAAATATTTTGAGGGCTCACCGCATCTTCGCCCATACCTCTCAAATATTCAAGTGCCTCCTTATAATTCTGGGCATCCTCTACTTGAATACGTAAATATTCCTCGTGACGAACATATTTCTTCGCCAGATAGGCAGCATGTTCAAAGTAGCCAGCTTGCCTGCACACCCGAATAGCAGTGTCAAGGTCAAAGGGCAGGGCAGACGTGGAATCGGCAGCGTTCGCCCCCTGAGCACAACGTCAGCCCATGGCTTCAACATCAACAGAATACTTACTTGTGCGGTTGTAGGCGGTCGCTGAACCTCAGATTTGATAAACTGATCTAATCGATCCACATCCTTGAGTTTGGTATAGGTATTTAATAATAGGGTTGTATGATCTGCATTTGCAAGCCCTCTCGAATGGAGCACTTGGAGATATGTCACGAGGTTTAAAATTCGTTGCGCGTCCAAGAACTAGAATATCATTAGTGACGTAACATAACCGGAATGAAAGACTCACCTTGCGGATCACATAACTTGGCCGAACGAATCCAACAGTTTGAACATATTGTGCCATGGCGCCGTCTCCATCACCCTTCCCATACATATAATCGCCATAAACTCGATGAATCTCTGCAACCCCAGCTTCATCCACACCACGATTTTTGGCCAAACCTAGCGCCATGACAAATCTTCCCTGGCGTTCCATCGTTTGGATCATCGTTTGGACCGGTACTTCTGTCAATCGCACCAGGTTTCCTCGGGTAGTTAATACATGTGGAGCAAGTGTTGTCGAGTTTGGGACGGAGGCTGCAAAAACGGCTTTAACTCCGCCAGAAAAGGCGCCGTGCCAGGCGACAAAAGTAAGTTCCGGGTCTAGCACCGCAACGCGAGAAATATCAGGTCCGGCATTCTCCAAGTCTTCGACAGCATTGCCACTAGAGCCTGCAGAAGTCTTGGACGCGCCAAAAAGGCGAGCAGCAAAGTTTCGGACGGTAGGATGAGAAGAGTCAGCCGTGGCTGTAATGGGTGGGGACACTGTGATTACGTAGTGTCCGTGTACGTACGCTGCCGTTTTTTCGCCTATGGAGCCATAAATGTAACAAGGTCACAAGGTCGTAGTTGGGTGAAAGGATAGCTCACCCTCATACGCGTAGCTGCGCCCCCGGACTGATGGTCCGCACATGTACAGCGCTTCTTTCCTCGCAACTACCATCTGCCCCGTTGTTGGGTGCATTGCTGCACACCCCAGATCAGTTCCAATCTCGTCGACCACGGTAGGAGCCTGGGCCCGAGCCTTGGGTCCGACCGGCAAGCTATACACATGAGTCGTGTTAACGATGAACAAGTGCATCTCGCCCGCTTCGTTCAGGTCGTTAAAGCCGAGACCTGTGACCGGTTCGCCTGTACCCTCCATCACAGCTTTTGGCTTCACAAGCCCGCTACCCGAGGATAAGGATTGGTCGAAATGACGATAAAGTAGGACAGTTCCATCACCCATAGCAAGTGCAAAATGGGATAATGTAGACGTGAGGGCCACGCACATGACCGGGTGTGGCTGGGATGTTTTAATTGCAGCAGAACGAAGGAGAATGGGTTGGGTTGGGTTGGCTGATTTTTTATCGACGTGCTCGAGATCCCATACTTTGAGTTGCGGTAAACGCGAGGATGGTTCTTCCTGCGGGGAACAATGAGTAAAGGTATCTGACGAGTGGAAGCCTAAAACGTACACCGACAGTGACCAATATCCCCTTTCGTTCTACGGCATGGGTTGTCCTTCCGGAAGGGTACGCTATCCAAGACTTGATGGGTTCGAAACTACGATCCAGAATTGATACAGTGCCATGAATGTCGGCTAGAACAACACCATGGCTAGAGGATTCTACAACCGAAATTTCTTGCACATTCTTCACAAGTCAGCGAAACAAACGCGAGTATAGCTACCATTAGTTACCTTAAAAATCGCAGGCGAGCTTGCTAGATCATTTGCATCTTTGACCTGAGTGCTAGTGAAGAAGTCGAATGTCCTGTGCTATCCAAATGGTGAGAGATACTCCCAAAAATCGATTGAGCTTACCGCTGGGGCTGGTGTGGTATTGATGTTGGCCATAAGCTACATGATGTGTAAGTATTACACTTACAAGCTGTAATGATTGCTTACATGGTCGTCGCCGGCGCCGAATGATCGGGTGTTTGACGTTTGTTTGTTACATCGGCGCTTATAATTTGTGTTGGCTCATACGATCACCGACCTCCACGAAGAATACAACAAACATGCCCCTACCACATTTTGACTCATTATTATGTCATATGCAGACACACGAGACTGGGCAACATCGCTCTTGTTTGAGGTTATGATTCTTACGCCTCCACGAATTGTCTCGGTTTAGCTCAGGCTACAGGCTGACGGGAGCATATATTAACTTGTACTCGATATGTCTATTTCTCTACGCCCCCACCATGCGTCGGTTTTTGATACTTGGACTTCCCGCGGCCGCGTTTGCCGCTTTCGACTCTCGCTCCAACCCTTACTTGTCAAATTCCTGTGCAGAGATAGCTAAACAAACATGGTCTAAACCATCGGAAGTGAATAATTGCCTTCATTCGTTCCGTTTTAACACTACGCTGCGAGATAATGTGGGAGATTTCTATCATGCTCAATGAGGCACTAACAACCCAAATAGGTGGTTGATGTGCTTAGCAAAATGTTTGATCAATTCCATACTTCGACTTCCTTTCATCTGAACATGCCTTACTACTACGAGAGCGCCACCGTTGATATTCTTGGAGAGCTCCGGAGGATTAAGGCGACATGGTACACATCTGACTGTAAGCCTTGTCTCCTGATCATAATACTTGTCCCATCAAATTACGTGAACTGGTCCAGTTGAGCTACATCAAGAGTAATTTTTAATATTCATCCCTTGCTTCATTTACCTTAGCCAACTTTTTTACTCCAGCGTATCTAAAACCGTGAAACGACTCGGGGATGGACATTCCAATTATTACAATTACTGCTGTAAGCACCATCACCCACCGTGGCAATAACTTAACCCGATTATTACTAGACGACTCTCTCTTCGTCACATATCTTCCCTTCCCACTCGCTATTCTTGGTAGTTCGACTTCCGACCAAACCTCTGATATCACCATCGTGCCAGAAGCGTATGAAGTTATAAGCGCGGAATTCGGAGACCAAGCAATCAAAATTTGGGAGTCAGCTCTTAACCGGAGCCTCAGTGATGTAGGTAGGCTCGACCCACCCTCGAATATGATACTTAACTTTCTAATAGTTCAATGGGGCCAAGGTTACCTTAATCAATGGTATGGACCCTTGGACAGTCGTTGATTACTATGCAGCGGTCAGCGGGAACTTCCAAGCCAAATCAATCCGTCAGAACAGTTTCTTTTCCTCCTACCGGCTATCAAAATATCGAATGGGTGGCTTTGCTCAATCGGCATGGCCAACGGGGGAAGACTCCATATCACTTACCCTCATTCGAAACGGAACAGTCACTCCCGAGACCTACCAGGTGCCCTATCTCTCCAGAATTGGGAATGCTACCACCCCCTTTACCGATGCTCAGTCGTTGTGGGACAATAACTGCCGTGCCACACGCTTCACGAACGGGGCCGGCCCCTCTTCGAATTCGGATTCCAAGGTTATAGTCATGCCCCTAACGAACCCAGAATCTAGCAAAGAAAGAGGCGATCATCTGAAGCACCCCTATGTCGAGCCTGAGATTGTCGATGGGATCCCGCTTGCAGTGTCTGCTCTTACTCTAGATGGCCGCCAAGAGGATCCAGCTCTTCCAAGCAGATTATTCCCAACTGGAGAAGTAAGCGCTGCGGGCTCTATGTACTGGTTCGTGTCGCAACCTTAGAATCACTATAACAATCAAGCACTTATTGGTCGTAGAGAGACCAGACAGTAGTAAGGGTGAGTTGACGAGAGAATACGAACTGAGGTCTTCAGTTCGTATTCGTCTGTATATAAGTCAGAGAAACCTGTACAACATCTACATACAACAGATCACGAGATAGTCAGGTGACATTCTCGCATGTTCCACAATCTTCCGAGAAGTACTCTAAGCGAGATTACAACATTATTCCCCCTTTAGATCCTTTTTGGCAGAGCTGAAAAGGATCTTCAAAAGGTCTTTTCCAGACCCTGTTCTCCCGCCCATTCCATTACCAGCAGGGTTTTGTGCTTTTCCTTCTTCTCTTCCTCCTCTTTTTCCTGATCCTGGCGGTCCGCCTCCTCCCATTCCCTCCACTGCAGGTAGTCGGCTAGGTCGTCTAGCGTCCACCCGTCCTTCCCAACATCCCTCCATAGCACCTCGTCCCCTTCCTGGTATTTCCACTTCATTACCCGGTGCCGTTCTTCCTCCACCTTGCAGATTTCCAACTGCACCTCCTCCTCCCTCCGGATCAGATATTCTTCCCGCGGGCAGGTCACCTGGGACTCCTGCCAATCCTCGATTCTCCATTCCTTGACCTCCTTCAGGTCCTCCCACTCTTCCCACTTTGGGTTGGTCCCCCAGCTGTCTATCCATCGCTCCTCCACCAATTCCCAGTCCTTCATCCCCTTCCCATCCGTTTCCCAGCTCGAGGCGTTCTCCCAGGGCCCCACCGGCGTACATTGCTCCGTTTTCCAGACGTCCTCCATCCAGGCCCCAATGACCACCTGTCTTGGCGAGCGTCCGAGGTACCCCTTGTAGTAATATAGGTGGCATTGTCTCAGGTCCCGTCCTACTGCCGGTTCTCCCACCCACTCCATGTATCCCATTTTCGGGTGGTGCAGGAGGTTCTCCTGTTGATCCCCGCAGTACGACAGCTCCCCTCGTGTACGGGCGTGGAGGTACTTCACCTCCGGTAGTTCCCGTCCCTCCTGCAGGAGTTCCCTTCGACTCTGTCGCTGACCTCGCCTGCTCAGCATGCAGCTCGCCCAGCGGGTGGGCGCGGAGGTCTGCTGGAAGAATCGTTGGCTCGACATTGTTGGTTAGGTTAAGTGTTGAGGGTGCGGTTAGAAAAGAGTTGGTGTTGGAGAGATGAGTGTTCGTAGGAGAATCAGGTGAACTGATGATTTCGTAGGTCGCACGCCGTCCCCTTTTAACCTGCTGTTTTCCCCAACCTGGGGGTTTCGGCGCGGACGGATTTTCTTTTAGGAACCTCTTCATGATTGGTCTTAGTTCCGCCATCTTTTCCGCCCTTTCCCATGTATCCCCTTCTTCCCCTTCTCCTTCCCATCGTACCCTGTATCTCAACTGATTGTTGTCTTCCTCATCGATCCACCAATCCAGGATTCGGTCCACGACCTGTACTTCTTCCCCTTCTTCGGTTATGATTGGACGTGGTTTGTATGGTGAACGCCCAAAAGTAGCATCCTCTTTCCACTTTGTCAGAAGTCCTACGTGGAAAACTGGATGAATCTTCATGGAACTCGGCAGGTCTATTTCGTACGCATGGGACGAAACCTTTTTTACTATTGAGAAGGGTCCCAAACGTTTGTCGTCCAATTTCTTGCTCTCCCGGTCGCCCTTGATGTTGGCCGCTAGTAGTAACACCTTTTCTCCCACTTCGAATTCTTGTACCCCTGAATCCCATGTTGTGTTGAATTCCAACGCTGCCCTTGCCTCCGCCTGTCCCTCCCGAATATGAGCTCCCCATTCCTCCGCTTTAATGTTCATTGCCCGCTTATCCCCTATATCCCACTCCATATTTTTTCCAAACACGATTTCGAAAGGTGTCTTTCCCGTGACTCGGTTTACATTGTTGTTGTAAACGAATTCCGCAAGAGGTAACCAGTCTGACCAATCGTTTTGTTGATAGTTGCAATACGATCGCAAGTATCCTTCCAGCCATTGATTTACTCGCTCTGATTGCCCATCTGTCTCGGGATGATATGCCGTGCTAAATCGTGGTTCAACCTGCAGGACCTGGTATAGTTCCCTCATGAATCTGCTGTTAAATGTCGTCCCCCTATCAGACACTGTGAATTTTGGTGTCCCATGAAGTTTCCAAACGTTGGCCATGAATAGCCTCGCCAATTGTTCCGCTGTCATACTTTCTCTGCATGGTACAAAATGTGCCATTTTGGAAAACCTATCTACCACCACTAAGACCGAATCGTAGCCTCCGCTTTTTGGTAGTTTCACAATCAAGTCGTACGTGATGGTCTCCCATGGTTGCTCCGGTATTTCTAACGGCTTTAGTGGGGTCCGGACTTTTTGCCCCTTAGTATGTTGACACGCTGGGCATGTCTCCACATATCTGTTTATCTCCGCCTTCATATTCGGCCACCAAAAGCGTCGCCCCAAATTCTCTAGTGTTCTCGCTTGTCCCTGATGACCTGCTAGCGGATGGTCGTGGTGCTGCCATAACAACGCATTTCGTAATTCTTGATCGTCTGCTACCACCATCTTTCCTTTGTAGTACAAGATTCCTTCCACCCATTCGTAATCCCTGTACCCCTTCCGTACGGATAGTGGTAACTCCGCTTTCTTTTGTACCATTCGGATAACATCCTCCAATCCCGGATCTTCCCTTTGCGCTTCCTCCACCCATTCTGTCATATCTTCCCTCACTTCTCCCCTAAATCCCATAAACCGTTCTGCCTGAATCATAACTTGGTCCTGCGGCTCGATTGCCACATGGTCACTTCGTCTCGACAAGATGTCTGGTTTGTTTGACATCTTCCCGGGCCGGTACACAATGACGAAATTGAAAGAAGCCAACGTCTGGTACCATCTGGCATGTCTTCTGTTGAATCTTGACGATTTTGCCCAGTATTCCAAGTTCCGGTGGTCCGTGTATATCGTAATAGGCGTAGCAGTCCCTTCCAGCAGATATCGCCAATCCTCCAATGCCACAATAATCGCACAAAGTTCTTTATCGTGTGTGTCGTAGTTGCATTGTGCTGCATTAAAGCTCTTTGACAGGAACGCTATGGGGTGTAAATATCCGTCCTCCTGTCGTTGTGATAAAATCGCTCCCATCGCTACACCCGAGGCATCCGTTTCCAGAAAGTACGGTTTGTTCTCATCAGGGTGTCGTAACACAGGGTCCTTGCAAATTTCCTCCTTTATTCGTTCAAACGCCTGTGCTTCCTCTGTACCCCATGTCCACGCCTTTCCCTTCTGTGTCAGCTGTGTCAATGGTTTTGCCAGTCGACTAAAATCCTTCACGAATCTCCGGTAAAAGTTTGCGAAACCCAAGAACATCTGGACTTCCTTTACTGTTGTTGGTTCCTTCCACTCCTGTATTGCCTTGATCTTCTCCTTCTCCATAGATACACCTTCTGGCGAAATCACAATTCCTATGTAAACTACTTCCTCGACAAAGAAGTGACACTTTGTTTCTTTGCAGAATAGGTGAGCCTCTCGCAGCCGACCTAGCACTTCTCTTAGGTGATCGGTGTGTTTCTCCCTTGTTTCGGAGAATATCAGGATATCGTCCAGGTACACCACCACGTAGACGTCTAGTAGGTCTGCGAATAGTTCGTTCATGAATCTTTGAAAAGTTGCCGGACCGTTTTTTAATCCAAAAGGCATAACCTTATACTCGTACAGGCCTTCCTTTGTTCTGAAAGCTGTCTTCCATTCGTCCCCTTCCCTTATTCTGATGTTGTTATATCCCCATCGCAAGTCCAACTTAGTAAAAATCTTCGCATGTTTCACCTTCTCAATAAGATCGTCTTGCCGCGGAATAGGGAATTGATCAGAGACGGTTACGTCGTTTAGCTTTCGATAATCAATAACTAGGCGCAGTGTCCCATCCGCCTTCGGCACAAAGAAGGCTGGAGCCGCAATTGGACTAGTACTTTTTTGAATCTTGCCATCCGCCAATTCCGCCTGGATGTATTCTTGACAGGCTTTCGACTCTTTAGGCGACATCGGGTATATCTTCGCCGGCCACGGCAAGGGCAAGTCTTCGTTTAGGTTGATCTGGCAATCGTACCGTCGGTGTGGTGGCAGTTCCTTGAATGCCTCCTCGGAGAAGACGTCTTCAAAATCCGCTATTTCCCCCGGTAGGGCTCTTATTCGCTCCTCCTGTTCTCCCGTCCCCCAACGGATCTCAAAGGGATTCCATAGGATGATTGGTTTCGCCATTCTCAACCAATGCATGCCTAGAATGATATTTGTGTCCCCTAAAGGCATCGCATAGAACTTCTGGTTAAAGGTCCGTCCTTCTATAATGAACTTGAGTATTCCTTTGAACCGGATAGGATTTGGTAATTCTTTCCCGTTAATTCCTCGCACCGTCCTTGGCTTAGGTACTTCCATAAGGTCTATTTTGTTCTTCCTAGCTGTCAGGTCTCAGTAGACGGCACTTATGCGCTTGCAACGGGCGCAGGCCTTACCGCGTCGAAGGCGGAGTTAGAGACGGTGGGTAAGCTCAAATGGCACCGAAGGTGCTCTAGGGAGTTGTTGAATGGAATGTGTTGATTGACCAAGAGGTCGAGTCTTGCTCTTTGCTCGACTCGACCCACTGCTTATATACATAGAGATAGCACAGCTGTACATAATCGACCGAGTCATATCTAAATCCAATACTGTATCAAATGCGCAGCTATTTGCAAAACTGTATCAAATGCGCAGCGTCTTCCGACACTTCTGAGATCACATGACTTACTTAACTCCTAGGACTCCTTGGTCTCCATGGAGTTACTGTCTCCTGCGCTTACTACGGCGTTTAGTCATGTCAGGCCGTGACACTACCCCCCGTTCAGGTCCTGGGGCCTCGGGGTGCTGTGTGTGGAAGTCGCTTACTGCCTCCTGGGCATTTTCGACATTCTCTTCAGGCTCCCAGCTATCAGCCTCTTTGCCGTAGCCTTTCCAATGTACATAGTACCATAATTTCCTTCCTCTTCTTTCTGAGTTTAGGATTTCTTCTACCTCATACTCCTCTTCACCTTCTTTGGTTACTACTGGAGGAAGAGGCACTGGTTCTCGCTGGAACTCATCGGTGGGTTGCGGATATAGTAGGGACACATGGAAGACCGGGTGTACCTTCATTGAAATAGGCAGTTTCAGTTTGTACGAGGTGTTTCCAATCTTCTGAAGGACTTCATAAGGACCCAACCGCCTGTGAGATAGTTTCCTGGCGGGTCGATCTGTCGTGATATTTCTCCCATCCAGGTAGACTTTGTCACCAATTTTAAATGAAGGGGCTTGACGCTTCTTTCGGTCGTAGTATTCCTTGTGCTTTTGTTGTGCCAAGGTTAGTGCGGCTTTCGCCTCTTCCAGTCCTTTTTTGAGAAATTCGGCGTGTTCGTCTGCTGCTGGCACTTGTTGCTCAGTAGTATCACCAATGGCGAATCTGGGATGAAAGCCATAGCACGTATAGAAGGGGGATTTCTCGCTCCCTGCATGTATTCCATTATTATAGGCAAATTCTGCCAAGGGGAGATAAGCAACCCAGTCTGTTTGGCGGTGGTTGACGTAATGCCTAAGGTATATTTCCCCGAACTGGTTTGCTCTTTCAGACTGGCCGTCGACTTGCGGCCTATATGCTGTGGAGAAGTGGGAGGCTACTCCCAACCTTTTATGAAGCTGTCGCAGGAATTTGGCATTAAAGTTAGGCCCTCGATCCGATATTGTTTTGCTGGGGAGGCCATGCAGTTTCCATACGAAGTTTACGAACAAATTCGCCACATCGACTGCTGTTGCGGTGGACACTGTTGGAATATAGTGCACCATTTTGGAAAATCTGTCCACCACAGTAAAAATGGCATCATACCCTTCTGATAAGGGGAGACCTGTGATTAGGTCATATGTAATTTCATCCCAAGGGCGGGATGGGAGGTCGATGGGGTCTAGTAAGCCCGTTGCAGGTTGATTGGAGTGTTTGGAACGAATGCATGAGTCGCATGCTTGGATGTATGCAGTTACTGCCTTTTTCATGTTAGGCCAGTAATATTTGCGACTTAGTAGTTCCAGTGTCCTAAATCTTCCTGGGTGCCCTGCTACAGGGGCGTCATGGCGGCTTTCGATTATAGCTTTTCGAATCTCTTTTTCCTTTGGCACGAATATGCGTTCTTGGAAGTAGAGTAAGCCATTCTCGTATTTCCAGCTTGTCAGCTTTTCACCATCCTCCAGTCTTTCCACCACCTTTTTTGCATTCTCATCGTCCATTAGGGCATCTCGGATCATGTCATCCAAGCTGCTGTCTGTGGATATTTCGGCTATAAACAAGCCTGGATCGAGAATCGAGGAAGGTTCACCCCCCCCTTTAGGTGGTTCAAAATCAGCCCTCCTTGACAGGATGTCGGCTTTTTTGTTCTGGGCTCCCGGGCGGTATTTGATTTGAATATTATAATCCGCCAAGAAATTTGCCCATCTGACTTGTCTTCAGTTTAAAACCTTCTTGACTGCGAAGTGTTCGAGGTTCCGATGGTCGGTCAAGACCTCGACTGGGATTTCTGTGCCTTCTAAAAGGTGTCTCCATTCCTTTAGGGCACAAATGAGGGCCAGCATTTCCTTATCGAAGATATCATAATTTCACTCTGCTGGCGAAAATGATTTAGACAGGAAAGCAACAGGATGTAACCTCCCGTCAGTGCCCTTTTGTGATAGTATTGCGCCTGTAGCAAAGTCGGATGCATCGCATTCCAGATAGAATTTTTTGTTAGGCCTTGGCTGAATCAAGGTTGGAGCCTTTTTTAAGCTTCTTTTCAGCTCTTCAAACGCTACTTGCTGGGCCGTGCCCCAATCCCATTTTCTATCTTTCAGCAGCAGCTCAAACAGTGGTCTTGCTTTCTTGGAGTAATTTGGGACAAAGCGTCAATAGAAGTTCACGAAACCCAAGAACTCCTGGATGTGTTTAACTGTCCTAGGGGTCGGCCAGTCAACTGCTTTGGACACCTTCTCAGGATCAGCTTCGACCTTGTCCCCAGACACGATTAACCCTAAATAATCGATTTGTTCCACATGGAAGGTACATTTTTCAGCATTGCAGTATAAGTTATTTTTTATTAATCGCCTTAGTACTTCCTGGACTTGCTCCTCATGTTCTTCTTGTGTTTTCGAGAAGATTAGGATGTCATCGAGGTAAACCACCATGCATATACCCAGCAGGTCCTGTAGGATTTCGTTCATAAAGCATTGGAATGCCGCCAGTGCATTGGTGTGTCCAAAGAGCATAACTAGGTATTCAAACTGGCCGAATTTGCATTTGAAAGAGGTTTTCCACTTGTCTCCTTCTCGGATTTGAACTAAGTTATAACCCCATTTCAGATCCAGCTTTGGAAATATCTTGGCCCCCCTTAGTCTCTTGATGAGTTCATCAGGGAGTGGGAGTGGATAGTGGTCACGCTTGACCATAGTATTTAACCATCGATAATCCACACACATTCGTAGTTTGCCGTTCTTCTTTTTT